>ML397524.1:1774-48511 GCA_005239525.1 Nicotiana knightiana | reverse complement strand
TGTTCCTTCAATTTTTTCAACTCTAGTGGGGCAATCCAGTATGGCGGAATGGAAATGGGTTGAGTGCCCAGAGCCAAATCAATACAAAAATCAATATCCATGTTGGGTGGCATCCCCGGCAGGTCTGCAGGAAATACCTCTGGAAACTCACGAACAACAGGAATAGAATCCATAGAAGGAGCCTCCGCACTAGAATCACGAACATACGCCACATAAGCTAAACATCCCTTCTCGACCATACGCCGAGCCTTCATATAAGAGATAACCCTGCTGGTAGAATGGCAGGAGTCCCTCTCCACTCTAATCGAGGAAACCCCGGCAAGGCTAAGGTCACTGTCTTGGCGTGACAATCCAAAATAGCGTGATAAGGTGACAACCAATCCATACCCAATATAACATCAAAATCCACCATATCAAGGAGCAGAAGATCTACACTGGTCTCAAGACTCCCAATAGTGACAACACACGAACAATACACACGATCCACAACAATATCATCCCCTACAGGCGTGGACACACATGTAGGGGCACTCAAAGAATCACGTGGCACAACCAAATATGAAGTAATAAGATGACACATAAGAGTAAGTAGACCCGGAACATATAGAACTAAAGCATCTCTACTGCAAACTGAAACAGTACATGTAATAACAATGTTAGATGACTCAGCCTCAGGCCTTGCTGGAAAGGGCATAACATCGGGGCTGGGCCCCACCACTCTAAACTACATCTCTAGGACGGCCCCTAGTTGGATGACCTCCACCTCTAGCGCCCTGACCTCTACCTCTAATGGCTGAACCCCTACCTCTAGTTGTCTGACCCTTACCTCTAGTTGAATGAGCGGGCAGTGCAGCACCCGGTGCCGGGACCATGGCACGAGAACCTGATGTTCAAAAATGCTCGATGCACGAGGGAAAAATCTAGCAATGTGCCTCAGATCACCTCAAGTATAACAAGACCTTGGCTGTTGTGACTGCTGGCTTTGAAACTAGCCATGTCGACCAGAATAACCACCGTGTAAACTCTGGAGCGGAGGTGCACTGATAGGAGCTGTTGTTGCACTGCAGGCTGGCTGATCAGAATAAGGCATATAAAGGCCACGACAACCTGGGGCATCGTGGAATGCCTGGAGTACTGAATGAAATGGCCTGGGAGGATGGCCTCTACCATAAGTACCCCTGCCTCAAGATGTGGCACTGTTGAACCTACCAGAATGACGAGGTCTCTTGTTCGACCCCTGACCTCCCATTCCAAGAATCATCTCGACTCGCCTGGCGACATTGGAAACCGCCTGAAAAGAAATCTCGCTCCCTATCTCCTTAGCCATCTGCAATCTAATAGGCTGAGCAAGTTCCTCAGTAAACCTCCTCACCCTCTCTCTCTCGGTAGGAAGTAAAAGAATAGCATGTGTTGATACTTAATTTTTCCTAAAAATATTTTTAAATTGCATATATACCTTCAAAATCATGCATTAGTATCAATTGATATTTTTTCACAATTCTTTTTACATTTTTATTAATTTGTCCAGTATTTTATTTCCAATAAATAATTACAAAATTGCATTACAAATGATTTTAATGACATTTCTTGATTTAATTTATTGTTTATGGTCTATTAAGACCAAATTATTCCATAAATAGCCAAATTGGAACCTTTGTTAATAATTGCAATAACTTTGGAATTATAGCCCATGCATATAATTTTGTACTATTTTTACCGAAAATTAGTCTTTTGTATTTTTAAATACTAAATAATCATTTTTTGAAATATTTCTATGCATGAAATTAATTTTTTATAATTAGTAACTATTTTATAAATTATTATAATTAATTTATCTTGGGTATTTAACAAATGGCCCTATTCTATTTCAATTATAGCCTAAATTAGTCCAGCCCAAATGCCTTATTAACTAGCCCAATACACCCCGGGCCCAAAATCCTACCCCTACCCAACCCAACTCTTGCTAAATCCTGGTCGTTGATCAATTTTGATCAACGGTCCGGATTAACCCTTTCCTAATTTAACCGAAACGACCCCCCCCAAACCCCTTATTTCTCCTCTCACACTCGCCGTCACACTTTACTCTCCTCTGCAAATCCTCTCTACCCTAACCCTAATTCCCCATCGTTGTTGCTCGCTTGCCATCGAATATGGTGGATTACCACCATTCTCCAGCCTTAACGGCTTTCCTACGTCGGGTTTTTTGTTATCTTTGAGGTCCTCAAGGGACCAGGGAACAGTCCACTCACACCTTGGCATGACCTCACCAGTCTAAGGCCACCATGGCTCGATTTGAGTATGATCGTCCTATTTTTGGCTAAAATCTATGGTTTCTAAGCTGGTATTTTCATCTCTGGGTAATCATCTCGAAACCCTAATCTCATCTCCTAAACCTTTGAGATATGTAACAAATCTGAGAAGGTTCGAACTATTTTTACTTGTTTTTATGAGAAACCTTCCATTTTTCAAAGTGTCGCTTCATTTTTTTCCTAACTAGGGTTTCTGAAAACCTTTTCTTCAAAACGATTTCTGATATTTTAAGTGTTTATTCTCTGATTCTTGTGTGTCTGATCGATTTTGTTAAGTTTCTCCTTAACCCTAACCAGTTGTGTCGAAAACCCTAATTGTTTAGCACTATTTTTGGATTATGAGTTCGTCCTTGCTGTTTGTTCATTTGATTCTCTTATGTGTTTGATTCTCATGAGTAATGCTTCGTTTAATTAGAGTATTTTGTGATTTTTCCCTAGTATGTCCTATTAGGGTTTCAGATCTGATTCCTTCTGTTTGTACTTGGTTTACTTGCTTATTCATGGAAAATCTATATTATTTCCCTTAAAATTAGTATTATTTTTTATTCTTTGAATCCCTGATTCACCATGATGTTACTCATATTCTAATTTGCGATTATTTTCACAACCTTTAAATTATTTCTTGCCTTATTTATGATCAACTGTGTTATTTACTGATTCTTACTACCTATTTCCTTAATTGAACCTTTGTGTATCTACCCCTAATTTCCTACTATGTACCTAGATTATTTGATTTCTTTCCTTAATTGTGACCTACTCTTTACCGTTGGTAAATTACTCCCTTAATTAAGGGAAGACTTTATTGATTTTTGTTCTTAATTGATTATGTGATTCTCCAATTACTGAACAATTGATTGTTTACCTTATTTACCTAGATCTCGACTATTATTTATTCTCCCTTTTATTCTCACTACACAGACGAACACTAGTTCATAAACTACCTCTCTTACACTTAAAGTTTTCTGCTCTTTCTTGTTACTTGCTACTTCTATTGAATTAGTCGGCTGTAAGCCAAGGCTAGTTATTGCACTACACCGCTCTATACTTTTTGTCTACTCTCCTTAACTGGTATGTTCTGATTTAATTCCAATTTCAAACTCTATGTGTTATCTTAGTGCCTTGGTTTACTGATTACCAGTCTTATTTCTGTCTGTTACTTGGTTTTTCAATATGTAACTAGAATGTTTAAATCACTATTTGTATGAGTTCTGTCCTAATTCAACTTATAATCAGCATGTCTATGAATCTGCCTATTACTTCTGTAGCATGTCCCAACCTGACTTTACTCCATGTATGTAGGTTTGATTGTTTGTCTGTTTGTTTACTCAGTTTCTAATATTAACCTGCTTTGCTAAGTCATTTACTATCCCTAAGTACTTCTGATTCTATGTTTAACTCTGTTTAGAACAAATACGTTCTCAATTGTCTGTTCAAAAATCCATATGTCTGTATCTATACAACTAATTCCTTAAGTCCTGTGAACTCTAAGAAAAACTTTTGTGCTCTTGTGTTTACATTAATATGTTCTATGTGTCCCCAATCCCATACTGAGTGCAATCTGTGTTTGAATGGTGTTGTTTGGACTGTTTGCTGACTTCTCACAAGTCCACACTATTTTTTTCAGAAACTGTTTGGTTACTAACCACTTCCTATTTTTCATAAAACTTCTTTACTTGGTTGAGTCCTTTTCAATACTGTTTTCATATCAAAACATATTCAAAACTATGTCAAGCACTCTCACTTTACTCTAGGTCCCTAGGTTCTGCCCCTCTAGTGTGTGTACTGCCTTGGGATCCTTTTGAGAAACCTTAGAACTCTGGCACACTGAGGCTGGCTATTCTACACTGCACTTACTCAATCTCTATTATGAAAGTTTGGGTGTGAGCACTGCCCGGGATCCTTGAGGTCCTTAGGGAACTCTGACGCACCCAGACATGAAAATGGCTATGAAACTTTTGGCATTTGAGGTTATGGAAGGATTGGTATTCTCAGGATACATTTGGGTCTGCTTCAGGCTCCCTATAGTTTAACTTCTTCTATTTTTATTTATGTAATTCATTCACCTATTAGTCTGTAATAATTATGTGTAAACAGATATTGGGGATGACTCGTGAAAATGGGGAGGGTAGCTGTATAATACTGTTGATATTATTGGGTAGAAAGCATGCTTTAGGCTTTACATTCTTTATATTTGCATTAGAATCCATGCCCTAGGAAAAATGTGTTCATCAAATCATGCTAATCATTGCATTAGATATCATGTTCCTAGGTCTTTACATTTACTGTTTCAACATATCACATGTCGCTAGCATATGTTTTAACATTGTATCAGTCTATCACTTAGAGATCCTGCTCCTAGGGCAATAAATAATCTTGACATAAAAATGTCACTCTTGTATGCATTTAGAAGATATGTCTTAAGAATTCTATCACTCTTGTGTGCATTTAGAAATCATGTCTTAAGAACTCTGTGCATTGAGAAATCATGTCTTCAGAATTCTATCACTCGTTTCAGTACACCTAGTTTAACTAAGATTAAGAAACTGACCTTGAAAAGGTATAAAAATCGTCTCTCATATAGATGTTATCTTCTGAATAAAAACTTGTACAAATTCCCTTTTTAAGTCTTCGTCACCTAGAGCAACATGTTGTAGGTTAAAACAACTTCTAAATTGTTAAACATCTCCAATAATTGTGATCGCATACAGTCCCACGCCTAGGAAATCCTTAGGTAATTAATTTCTATAAAATTGGAAACTTCTTTGATTGTGTTTACTGCTTAAAGGCTCACAGGTTTAAAAATCAGTAAGCAAACTGATTAGGACCCTGTCGTTGAGTTTATGAAATAGTGTTGCATATTCCTGTGCATTAATGTCACTTAGATATCCTGTCTTAGGATCCTTTTTCTAATAAAAACTTCCTTTATCTGTGTTTGAGATGTGTTGTTTATTTGCATTACGTGTGGAGGTGAATCTGAGCTTTTAACTAATTCCGTCACTTATCTTCTAGTCCTACTTGTTCTTGTTTGTCGTCTAGAATTTTCCCTTTTAAACACCTTAGGGGTTGTCTAAAACTACCTAGACTTAGAGGTCCTAAACTCCTCCAGGACCACAAGGAAGGGACGGGTAACAACACGCTTAGAGCTTGTTAAATACAACCCGATTAATAACTGCTAAGGGGTGGGATAATGGGTAGAAAAGGATATGATGACCTGTGCGCTAATGCAACGTGTAGCCCCTCATTGAGAAGTGATTACCTAGCATTGCACATATGTGATCCTATAGGATAAACAACTTAGGACCTCCCTTATCCTTTACATATGTGTGCTTAGACTGCTAATCTGTTAAGACCTTTATTTGTTTACATATGTGTGCTTAGACTGTCTTGCTTCTTGAATAATTCATAAAATACGTTTGGCCGGGACCCACAGTTGTGGACTTTGAGGGGTGTCTAACACCTTTCCTTTGAAGTAATTTCAAGCCCTTACCCAATCTCTGGTTGTACAATTAGTGTTATAAATGACCCGTAGTAGGTTCCCAAACGCGCCTTAATTCGTTAGGTGGCGACTCTTCGAACTCCTTATACCCCTTTTTCCAAAAGGAAACGAGTTGTCCCAATAATGTCAAAAACCCCGATCAATCCGAAAGGAGAGGAAAAGGGGGCGCGACAGCATGGAGACTCTGCTGGGGATTCTAGGCATTTACCATTACAAACTGTTCTGTGAATTCGTCTAAGTATGCCTTGTTTTGTTAAATACCAGCACCCGTTCCTTTTCCCCTTTATGTGCAATTAATGGTTTACTCTCCCAAGTATTTATTTTTCAAAAAAATGAAACTGACATGTTTCTTTTTATTTTCCTTTGTAACTACTTTTCAATTATAACTGTTGTATTTATCGCTTTCATAATGTGCAAATGCGTGACAACATGTTTATTGCTTATTGCTGCATAATTATGCTCAACATCATATTCCACTCGTGCCTATACAAATCTTATAGCAATGCTTGATGAGTGGTTGCGCTCTTCCATTTTATATCACCCCCTAAATTCGGAAAGGCTTATTTGCGGTAAAACCAGTCGATCAACGGTGCAGTCGATAGTTCCGTGCCTTTCCCTCTCGAGTTGTCCGCTCGTGGGTACCGATCTAGAATCTCATAGAAACCTTACTCTTGTTCTATTGTGCATGCATCATGGTCATACCTAGTTGGGTTAATGTGTCGTCCGCACAATAACCCTTTAAGACAGCCTTATCCAAAAGTCCAACGGGGTTTTCATAATCCTAATGGACACGATCACGTTCTGTGCATTAATTTGGAGAACTAAATGCCTGTATACTAATCATAAGTGTATAAATAGTCGATTCTGGTGGGTGAAAGGGCCTAACCATTTTTGTCTTGCAGAAAATAAGGCACAAGGTCCCCAGATTCGGTATGGTCAGCAATATCCCACCAATGCTCCTAGATTGGTGGGAAGACCTTTCCTCCAGTGATAAGAAATATGTGAAGAAGCATCTGGGTAATTTACCGTCTCTTCTGGACGCACTTGCTGTTGGGACTGCGTGAGCTGGGAAATTTGTTGGATGGAGTCAAGAATATCGAATCTGGGGAAGGTCCTTCTGGGACCAATAGGCTAGATTTACCTTTTTGCTTTCATAAATGTAATAAGGCCAAGTGCCATTAGTGACTTATTTCCTATATGTTATTTTAGTATCATTTTGGGATTCGTCTATTTACATTAATGAAATGAGGCATTTTGGCATCTAAGTTCTCCAAACCAACTTGTTGCTAGGCCTACCTCGGGCACAACGAGGCTCCCAAATTAATAAGCACGTTTACAATTCTGCAATATGTGTTTAAATAATGCAAATATTTTTCTCATGATCCTCACTGACTTGTTACCTTTTGTTTTTTTTTATTTCTTTGATTATTCCCCTTCCCCAAAGGTTGGTTCGTAGATTATGGCATCATCAGCATATCATACAAGATCCATAGGCCCTCTACCTTCTCTTCTTCCTATTCCACCTAAAGGCAAAGGCAAAGGCAAGATGGAAGACTTGAGTAACATAAGAAAGGAAAACACAACACCAGTTGAACACCCAGAGGCTTCGGACAGTTGGGGTACTCAGGTCCAGAATGATGTCGTGTCACAACTTGAACAAAGGCTACTGAAACTTCAAGGGAACTTGAACATGTTCGGAACCTAGCGAATTTGTCCTTCTCACTTAATGTTCCGGATGTCAGCCACCCGAACACTCAAAACCTCGCACCACCTCAGAATTTCCCCAACAGACAGGACCCTCCTGCAACTCACCACTATACAACTCCACCACAAAACCAAACCCTCCCACCACAATACTAACAAAACACCTGCCATACCCCCCAAAACACCCCACCAATCACTCTTGAACCACAAAATTCCACCAATGATCACCTCTATGCTCAAGCACCAGGCCACCAGAACAACCCCATATACGTGGAGACTCTACCTCACTCCACCCAACCCATTTCTTACACACCGGAATCCTTTGAGAAAGACCTGCTTATCATGAACTTGGCCGAAGAACTCAAAACATTGACTAGCAAAGTTCAAGTCATGGAAGGAGGTAAGGGGATCAAAGGATTGAACTATGAAAATCTTTGTATACAGCCTGATGTAGAACTACCGGAGGGTTACAAACCTTCCAAGTGTGAGATGGTCGACGGTACTGGTGATCCAGGGTCCATTTGAGGACCTATTCTGACAAACTGGTCGGAGTTGGAAGAGACGAAAAGATTCGGATGAATTTTTTCATGAGGAGCCTCACAGGGGATGCCTTGTCTTGGTACATCAGCCAGGACCCCAAGAAGTGGCCTAGTTGGGTGAGTATGGCCTCGGATTTTATAGACCGATTCAGGTTCAACACGGAAAATGCACCGGACATATTTTACATCTAGAATCTCAAGAAGAAACCCACTGAAACCTTTTGCGAGTATGCCACTCGTTGGAGGTCAGAAGCAGCCACGATTAGGCCGACATTAGATGAGGAACAGATGAACAAATTCTTTGTCAGGGCACAGGACCCGCAATATTATGAAAGACTGATGGTAATTGAAAATCACAAGTTCTCTGACATCATCAAGCTGGGTGAAAGGATTGAAGAAGGCATCAAGAGTGGGATGGTCACAAATTTTGAAGCACTACAAGCTACCAACAAAGCACTGCAGTCCGGTGGTATATCTAAGAAGAAAGACGTAGAAGCAGTAATGGTTGCACAGGGACCCAAATCCCCACTGACATATCAATCGTCACCTCCACCTACGCATCAAGTGTCACCTTCACCTACATATCAACCCACATCTCCAAGATATTCATATCCAACCACTGCCTATCACACATACAACTCCCAACCATCTCACTTTCAATCAGCTCCAGCTCGCCAAAATTTCCCAAGACCTCGGCCAAACTTTGACCGTAGGCAACCCAAATAGTATACCACCATTGCTGAGCCCATTGACCAGTTGTATGAAAGGCTAAAAGTCGTAGGTTACGTCACTCACATCCCTGTCGTTGCCACAGAGAATCCATCCCAATGGGTCAATCCAAAAAAACTTGTGCATACCATTCCGACATGAACAGACATACCATCGATGAATGCGACTCGTTGAAGGATAAGATCCAGACTCTGATCGACAACAAAATCATTCAAGCGAAGGGATATGCTCCTAATGTTCACAATAACCCCCTCCCAGATCATAGAGGTGGAGGTGTCAATGTGATAGAAATAGATGAAGAATAGGACCCATAGGGGTCAATCGGGTTGATCAAAGAAAGTGACGATCCCAAGAAACCGGTGGTTACTCTCAATCCCATCATAGTGCAGATATAGCCGTCAGGAGAGGCTGAGGTGACTACATCAGTCCCATTCGAGTTTGATGTATCACCGCTTACAATACGCCCGCACTATTCGAGGTTGAAATAACACCACTTGTAGTGACTCATGTTCCATTAGGGGGACCAGAGGAGGAAGAAGCATTAGCAACATTAAGGAACTTATTCTTGGAAGACGAGGATATGGATTGTTGTGTCATCGTCGAGGAGGAGGAGGAGGAGGAAGGCCCTACCATCCAATCTGTAAGCAAAACTGGACTGTCAGACCATCTAGGGCCCGACGAGTCCCGGGGTAGCAAGGCTGAACAACATTATTTATTTTGCTTTCCAAGAAAATGACTTCTCTTTCTTGCATTCTGTTTTAAATAAAATTACCAGTGTTCCAAAACGTTTGTTTAAATTATTGAAAATGAATCGATATTTATTATCTTTTCTCTCATAATTTTACCTATACAACATTACTATTTCCTGTCTTGATGAACCAATGACTGTGACATGCAATGAGACAACGCAACATAATGATAGTGATTCAGAAGAAGATATCATACCCGAGGAAATCGTTAGAGAATCAACCGGGGCAACTCCTTACTTACTGGTTTATGGTACGGAAGCTGTTATTCCTGCCAAAGTGGAGATTTCTTCTTTAAGGATCATACAGGAAGCTGAGCTCAGCGATGCAAAATGGATAAGGAACCATTATGAGCAGTTAGCCCTCATAGACGGGAAAAAAATGAATGCAGTGTGTCACAGATAACTTTATCAGAACAGAATGAGCAGAGCCTTCAACAAAAGAGTCAAGCCTAGACAGTTCACACCAAGGCAGCTGATGTTGAAGAAGATCTTTCCGCATAAAGATGAAGCTAAAGGGAAATTCTCTCCCAATTGGTAGGATCTATACATGGTCCACAAAGTACTGACGGGAGGAGCTCTCATACTTGAAAAAAGGGATGGAGAAGTCTGGCCAAAACCAATCAACTTAGATGCAGTTAAACGATACTATGTGTAACTCTTTATGCTTTTATCAAATGCTGTAAATTGAACTACGCTTGACCTGATTCCCGTTTAAGAGGGGATACATAGGCAGCCTTGTGGGTTCGGTCACAAACCAATAAAAATCTTATTCTCCCCCCCCCCCTCCCCCGCAATTTCAGCCGATCGCAGCACGTACAACAGTCAGAGATGTCAATCCATCTAACTGGGGAATAATTTTGAGGAGGACTCTCAAAATTCCATAGCAAAAGAGGTTTCAATGTCTCGGATCTTGTCACCATCGTCGGTTCATCTAAAATTCTTAAAATATAATTTTTCACTATGTCTTTACAAAACTATGCATGTTTTCTTGTAAGGTAATTATGTTTAGCCAAACGCTACCCCGACGATTTAAACCGGATTTTCAGGCCAAGCAAAGCAATTCAAGCAAAGCCAACAGGGATATGAACCAACTTCCCCTTTTACAGAACTCACAATTTTTCTTTGGATGCAGGGACAAAGGATAAACATGCCACAAAGTCACAATCCTCAAAACAATCGCGTTATCGAAATCTGCTACCAGCTAAGAATTTCTGCTACTATCTGCTATTCATTCTATTTTCTGCATAAGGCTAAATGCTGCCCTCCATTTGCATAAGGCTAAACGTTGTCTTCCATTTGCATAAGGCTAATATCTGCCTTCATTTGCATAAGGCTAATATCTGCCTTCATCTGCATAAGGCTAATCTCTGCTTTCATCTGCATAAGGCTAATATCTGCCTTCACCTTGCATAAGGCTAATCTCTGCCTTCATCTGTATAAGGCTAATCTCTGCCTTCATCTGCATAAGGCTAATCTCTGCCTTCACCTTGCATAAGGCTAATCTCTGCCTTCACCTTGCATAAGGCTAATCTCTTCCTTCAACTTGCATAAGGCTAATATCCTCCTTCACCTTGCATAAGGCTAATCTCTGCCTTCCCTGTACATGAGGCTAATCTCTGCCTTCCCCTTGCATAAGGCTAATCGTTGCCTTCATTTTCATAAGGCTAATCTCTGCCTCCCACTGCACAAGGCTAAGCTCTGCCTCCATATCTGCATAAGGCTAATCTCTACCTTCATTTGTATGGGACTGAGCCATGTCCCACATCCGCATGAGGTTGAGCTCGACCTCCGCATTTGCATGAGGCTAAGATCTGCCTCCATATCTACATAAGGCTAATCTCTGCCTTCATCTTGCATAAGGCTAATCGCTGCCTTCATCTGCATAAGGCTAATATCTGCCTTTACTTTGCATAAGTCTAATCGTTGCCTTCACATCTGCATGAGGTTAAGCTCTACCTCCACACCTGCATGAGGCTAAGATCTGCCTCCAATTTACATTCTTTCACCGAGACTAAGCGCTGTCTCTCAAACATTCTAAGCTCTGCCTCCAATTTACATTTTTTCACCGAGACTAAGCGTTGTCTCTCGAACATTATTTACTTTGCTCTCCTTTCGGGCTAAGCTCTGCCCTCAGCTTCACAATACTAAGAATTGTCTTGTTTATTGTAACATCATACTATTGCATCTCATGGGCTGAAATATCGCCAATTTGTCCAAAGGCGTCATTGTCTAAAGACATCATCCTCATAGTCGGAAGACACCATGTCATGGCCTGAGGATCTCTCAAATATGCATATCATTATTCAAAGGCGTCATAATTCGGAGGCACCATCTTCATGGCCCAAGAACGTAGCATGGCCTACTAATCTTTCACCGAACAATTAATGGCTCAGGACATCATGGTCTAAGGACGTCATCCCTAACCGTCCAAAGACGACTCTCATGGTCCAACGGGAATCTGCATCATGTTTAAATTTTCGCACAAATATATGCTCGTATTATCTCTATAGGTGACCTGGCAAGCAACTACTATCCCAGCAGGAGCGATCCCGCTCCAGTTCCCTCAACTGTATCAAACCTGACCTCTCTCGTGAACCATTCATTCACCTTTCCCTAGATGTTGTGTTCGTTCTTGCAAAATCTCATCGGTATACGCCGATGAATCCATAACTACACACGACCCGATTCCTGTAAAACCAGGGATATGTAGGCAACTCAGGAGCCAGAGTGCGGCCTAAATCCCTCAAACCGTTTCGCTCGGTCAAAAATGGCCATCATATCTTTACCCGACAACTCTTTCATCCTTTTCGGATAAAGAGGGGCATCTGTTGATACCCAATTTTTCCTAAAAATATTTTTAGATTGCATATATACCTTCAAAATCATGCATTAGTATTAATTGGTATTTTTCCATAATTTTTTCTATATTTTTTTTAATTTGTCCAGTATTTTATTTCCAATAAATAATTACAAAATCTCATTACAAATGGTCCTAGTAAGACCAAATTATTCCATAAATCGCCAAATTGGCACCTTTGGTTATAATTGCAATAACTTTGCAATTATAACCCATGCATATAATTTTGTACTATTTTTACCGAAAATTAGTCTTTTGTATTTTTAAATACTAAATAATAATTTTTTGAAATATTTCTATGCATGAAATTAATTTTTATAATTAGTAACTACTTTATAAATTATTTTATTTACTTTATCTTGGGTATTTAACAAATGACCCTATTCTATTTCAATTATAGCCTAAATTATGCTAGCCCAAATGCATTATTAACTAGCCCAATACACCAGGCCCAAAATCCTACCCCTACCCGAACCAACTCTTGCTATCCTGGTCGTTGATCAATTTTGATCAACGACCCAGATTAACCCTTTCCTAAGTTAACCTAAACGACCCCCTCCCCCCCTCAAACCCCTCATTTCTCTTCTCACACTTGCCATCACACTTCACTCTCCTCTCCAAATTCTCTCTACCCTAACCCTAGTTCCCCCTCTCCATTGCTCGCTTGCCGTCGACTATGGTGGATTACCACCATTCTCCAGCCTCAACGGCTCTCCTACACCGGGTTTTCTACTGTCTTTGAGGTCCTCAAGGGACCAGGGAACATTCCACTCACACCTTGGCCTATCCTCACCAGTCTCAGGCCACCATGGCTTGATTTGAGTAAGATCATCCTATTTTTGGATAAAACCTATGGTTTCTAAGCCGGTATTTTCATCTCTGGATTATCTTCTCGAAACCCTAATCTCATCTCCTAAACCTTTTAGATCTGTAACAGATCTGAGAAGGTTTGGACTGCTTTTACTTATTTTTATGAGAAACCTTCCATCTTTCAAAGTGTCTCTTCATTTTTTCCTAACTAGGGTTTCTGAAAACCTTTTCTTCAAAACGATTTATGATATTTTAAGTGTTTATTCTCTGATTCTTGTATGTTTGATCGATTTTGTTAAGTTTCTCCTTAACCCTAACCAGTTATGTCGAAACCCCTAATTTTTAGCACTATGTTTGGAATCTGAGTTCGTCCTTGATGTTTGTTCATTCGATTCTGCTATGTGTTTGAGTCTCATGAATAATGCTTCGTTTAATTAGAGTATTTTGTGATTTTTACCCTAGTATGTCCTATTAGGGTTTCGGATCTGATTTCTTTTGTTTGTACTTGGTTTACTTGCTTATTCATGGAAAATCTATATTATTTCCCTTAAAATCAATATTATTTTTAATTCTTTGAATCCCTAAATCATTGTGATGTTACTCCTATGCTAATTTTCGGTTATTTTTCCTATTTTCACAACCTTTAAATTATTTCTTGCCTTATTTATGATCAACTGTATTATTTACTGATTCTTACTACCTATGTCCTTAATTGAACATTTGTGTATCTACCCCTAATTACGTACTCTGAGCCTAGATTATTTGATTTCTTTCCTTAATTGTTACCCGCTCTTCACCGTTGGTAAATTACTCCCTTAATTAAGGAAAGACTTTACTGATTTTTGTTCTTAATTGATTCTGTTATTCTCCAATTACTGAACAATTGATTGTTTACCTTATTCACCTAGCTCTTGACTATTATTTATTCTCCCTTTTATTCTCACTACACAGACGAACACTAGTTCATAAACTACCTCTCTTACACTTAAAGTTTTCTGCTCTTTCTTGTTACTTGCTACTTCTATTGAATTAGTCGGCTGTAAGCCAAGGCTAGTTATTGCACTACACCGCTCTATACTTTTTGTCTACTCTCCTTAACTGGTATGTTCTGATTTAATTCCAATTTCAAACTCTATGTGTTATCTTAGTGCCTTGGTTTACTGATTACCAGTCTTATTTCTGTCTGTTACTTGGTTTTTCAATATGTAACTAGAATGTTTAAATCATTGTATGTATGAGTTTTGTCCTAATTCAACTTATAATTAGCATGTCTATGAATCTGCTTATTACCTCTGTAGCATGTCCCAACCTAACTTTACTCTATGTATGTAGGTTTGATTGTTTGTCTGTTTGTTTACTCAATTTTTGATGTTAACCTGCTTTGCTAAGTCATTTACTATCCCTAAGTACTTCAGATTCTATGTTTAACTCTGTTTAGTACAAATATGTTCTCAACTGTCTGTTCAAAAATCCATATGTCTGTAGTTATACGACTAATTCCTTAAGTCATGTGAACTCTAAGAAAAACTTATGTGCTCTTGTTGTTACATTAATATGTTCTATGTGTCCCCAATTCTGATACTCCCTGAGTGCAATGTGTGTTTGAATGGTGTTGTTTGGACTGTTTGCTGACTTCTCACAAGTCCACACTTTTTTTTTCAGAAAATGTTTTGTCAGTAACCACTTCCTATTTTTCATAAAACTTCTTTACTTGGTTGAGTCCTTTTCCATATTGTTTTCATATCAAAACCTTTTCAAAACTATGTCAAGCACTCTCACTTTACTCCTAGGTCCCTAGGTTTTTCCCCTCCAATGTGTGTACTGCCTTGGGATCCTTTTGAGAAACCTTGGAACTCTGGCACACTGGGGCTGGCTATTCCACACTGCACTTACTCAATCCCTAATATGAAATTTTGGGTGTGAGCACTTCCCGGGATCCTTGAGGTCCTTGAGGTCCTTAGGGAACTCTGACGCACACAGACATAAAAATGGCTATCAAACTTTTGGCATTTGAGGTTATGGAAGGCTTGGTATTCTCAGGATATATTTGGGCCTACTTCAGGCTCCCTATAGTTTAACTTCTTCTCTTTTTATTTATGTAATTCATTCAGCTATTAGTCTGTAATAATTATGTGTAAACATATATTGGGGATGACTAGTGAAAATGGGGAGGGTAGCTGTATAATAATGTTGATATTATCGGGTAGAAAGCATGCTTTAGGATTTACATTCTTTATATTTGCATTAGAATCCATGCCCTAGGAACAATGTGTTCATCCAAATCATGCTAATCATTGCATTAGATATCATGTTCCTAGGACTTTACATTTACTATTTCAACATATCACATGTCACTAGCATATGTTTTAACGTTGTATCAGTCTATCACTTAGAGATCCTGCTCCTAGGGCAATAAATAATCTTGACATAAAACTGTCACTCTTGTATGCATTTAGAAATTATGTCTTAAGAATTCTGTTACTCTTGTGTGCATTTAGAAATCATGTCTTAAGAACTCTGTGCATTTAGAAATCATGTCTTCGGAATTCTGTCACTCGTTTCAGTACACCTAGTTTAACTAAGATTAAGCAACTGACCATGAAAAGGTATAAAAATCGTCTCTCATATAGATGTTATACTTCTGAATAAAAACTGGTACAAATTCCCTTTTTAAGTCTTCGTCACCTAAAGCAGCATGTAGTAGGTTAAAACAACTTCTAAGTTGTTAAACATCTCCTGTAATTGTGATCGCATACAGTCCCACACCTAGGCAAGCCTTAGGTAATTAATTGCTATAAAATTGGAAACTTTTTTGATTGTGTTTACTGCTTAAAGGCTCACAAGTTTAAAAATCAGTAAGCAAACTGATTAGGACCCTGTCGTTGAGTCTATGAAATAGTGTTGCATATTCCTATGCATTGATTTCACTTAGATATCCTGTCTTAGGATCCGTTTTTTTTAATAAAAACTGCCTTTGTCTGTGTTTGAGACGTGTTGTTTATTTGCATTACGTGTGGAGGTGAATCTGAGCTTTTAACTACTTCCGTCAGTTATCTGCTAGTCCTACTTGTTCTTGCCTGTCGTCTAGAATTTTCCCTTTTAAACACCTTAGGGGTTGTCTAAAACTACCCAGGCTTAGAGGTCCTAAACTCCTCCAGGACCACAAGGAAGGGACGAGTAACAACACGCTTAGAGCTCGTTAAATAAAACCCGCTTAATAACTGCTAAGGGGTGGGATAATGGGTAGAAAAGGATATGATGACCTGTGCGCTAATGCAACGTGTAGCCCCTCATTGAGAAGTGATTACCGGGCATTGCACTGATGTGATCCTATAGGATAAACAACTTAGGACCTCCCTTATCCTTTACATATGTGTGCTTAGACTGTTAATCTGTTAAGACCTTTATTTGTTTACATATGTGTGCTTAGACTGTCTACTTGCTTCTTGAATAATTCATAAAATAGGTTTGGCCGGGACCCAGAGTTGTAGACTTTGAGGGGTTCCTAACACCTTTCCCTTGAAGTAATTTCAAGCCCTTAACTAATCTCTGAATGTACAATTAGTGTTATAAATGACCCGTAGTAGGTGCCCTAACGCGCCTTAATTCGTTAGGTGGCGACTCTTCGAACTCCTTATACCCTTTTTTCCAAAAGGAAACGAGTTGTCCCAATAATGTCAAAAATCCTGACCAATCCGAAAGGAGAGGAAAAGGGGGCGCGACAGCATGACAGGTCAAATCCACAAAACAGGTCTCATACTGAGTAACAGTCATGCTGACCTGCTGGAGACGCTCGAACTGACGGCGGCACTCTTTTCACAAGGTGATAGGCAGAAACTTCTTTAGGAAGAGATGAGTCAACTGAGGGCAAGAGACCCAACTGGTCTGATCAACAAATAACCCCTCCACCATTTCTTGGCGGAACCAGTAATCTGAAAAGCAGCAAAGTTGACCCCATTGGTCTCCAATATACCCATGTTCTGAAGAACTTCATGACATCTATCAAGATACTCCTGGGGATCCTCTGAAGTAGCACCACTGAAATGGACTGGAAAGATCTTAGTAAACCTATACAATCTCCGCAATGCCTTAGAAGACATAGCTGACCCATCATCGGGTTGTGCTGCAGCAACCTGCTGAACTACTCCAACTGGATGAGCTGCTGAAGTCTGAAATTGGGGAGTCATCTGCTCCGGATTGTGAGTAGTAGGAGTCTGAGCCCCTCCTCCAGCCTGAGATACAGTTGGTACCGTGAGGAATGCGTCAGTCTGGGCCACACTCTTCATAAGTCTCACCTATCAGACCAAAGCATCCTGAAGCACTGGGGAGTGGGGTGGCAATAAACCTCCCGGGACTTGAGCTGGTTTGGCAGGAATAATCTGAGATGGAACCTCCTCATCGAACTCTACCTGAGGCTCCACGGCTGGGGCTGTTGCTCGGGTTCTAGGCTGAGCCCTGCCCCTCGTAGGAGCTGCTTTTGGAGGCTCTGGCTGCTGCTCAACTGAAGAAGCGGTTCGCGTTCTTGCCATCTGCGAGAGAATAAGAGTAGGAGAGTTCAATCAGTATTGAGAGAACAAAATCGCACGACAAAGTTGAATAAAAGTGAAATTTGTTCCTAACTTTATAGACTCTGGGAGATAAGTACAGACGTCTCTGTACCGATCCCCAGACTTTACTAAGCTCGCTCGTGAATTGTCAGACCTATACAGCCTAGTGCTCTGATACCAACTTGTCACAATCCGAAATTTCCACCATCGAGACAGTGATGACACCTAACGTCACACTTGCCAGGAAAGCCAACGTTAGAGGTCATTAAACCATTTCTAAACCCTTTCAGTGATTTACAACAATTAAGCTACAATAAGTAAGAAGGAAAATGCGGAAATCTATAATAGTCTTAATATTATACTCAATTACCCAGAATCTGGAGTCACAATCCACGAGTATTCTAGAATTTACTATAAATACATGTCTGAAACAAGTACAACTGTTTGAATAAAAGAAAAACATGAACATAAAGGATATGCGGGGACTTCAGGGCCTGTGAACGCCGAAGGACTACCTTCAGCCTCCTATTAGATGAATCCAACAGCTAACCCCAGCCCGCTTGGTTCAAACCTGAAATTCGAACCAAAATCCGAATACCCATTCACCCCCGAGCCCGGATATATAATTGGTTTTGGAATCTAACCTCAATTTGAGGTCTAAATCCCCAATTTTTGAAATCCTTAGTTTCTACCCAAAAATCCCTAATTCCACCATGGAAACTTTAGATTCTAGGTTAAAATCTGGTAAAATGAAGTGAAAGAATGAAAGAAACTAGTTTAGAATCACTTACCTATGCTTTGAGGAAGAAATGGTCTTTGAAAAATCGCCTCTTGTGTTTTAGGTTTTGAAAATTTGAAGAATGTGAGAAAAATCCTGTCTCTGTCACTTTTACAAAGCTACAGATGTCGCAAATGTGACCAGGGGTTCACAATTGCGAACTAGTAATTGCGAGAAATCCTTCGCAAATGTGAAGTTTTACCCAGCCCTGCTGTCTTCGTAAATGCGAACATTTGTTCGCAAATGCGAACATTTGTTCGCAAATGCGGCCTGAGATGATCGCAATAGTGATCCTGAGCTTCGCAAATGCGAAGGTCCCCTTCCAGCCCCACTGCTCGCAAATGCTAAGTTTGCAGGACTGAAGCACACTAGCTATGGTTTCTAAGTTCAATTCAATCCGTAACCTATTCGTAACTCACCCGAGCCCTCGGGGCTCTAAGCCAAAAGTACACATAAGTCTAAAAACATCATACGAACTTGCTTGCGCGATCAAATCAGCAAAATAACACCTAGAATTACGAATTTAGCAACAAATCAAATGAAATTTTCAAAAAAACTTTGAAATTCCTATTTTCACAACAGGACGTCTGAATCACGTCAAACTGACTCCGTTTCTTACCAAAATTCACAGAAAAGTTATAATTATTATATTGAACCTATACTGAGCTCCGGAACCAAAATACGGGCCCAGTATGAAAAATTCCAAACATCAATAGATTCTTAAAACCATTTAATTTTCAGACTATTAATTTTCAATAAAAATTCATAACTTAAGCTAGGGACCTCGAGATTAGATTCCAGGCTTACGCCCAGATCCCATATTTCATACGGACCCACCGAGACCGTCAAAACACGGGTCCGAATCTGTTTACTCAAAACGTTGACCGAAGTCAACTCAAATCAACTTTTAAGGTAAAAATTCTTATTTTTATCAACTTTCAACACAAAAGCTTTCCGGAAACACATCCGGACTGCGCACGCAAATCGAGAAAGTAAAAATAAGATTTTTAAGGCTTAAGAGCGCATAGTCGAGTTCTAAAACATAAGATGACCTTTTGGGTCATCACATGAGCAAAATTATAAACAAAAGTCTTTTACTTAATATTTTATAATCAACTAAAATTTTGGTTATAAACTTTACCTTATTTGAAATAAGTCCTAATATGTATTTAGTAATTTAAATCATTAAGATTTTGCCTTATATAATTTAATTTAATTTGAACTATATAAACTACCTATAATTTAGTTTTTAAAACTTCATCAGTCGAATTTAACAATAATGGAATGTTAATGTTATATGTACTCTGGTTTGTAATGGAATGTGAAAAGGATCCTTTCTTTATAGTTATGTTTTGTTACTCGAGTTCATGCACAATTCAAAACTATTGCCCAAAAAGCATCAAAGAAAGGGTGTAACATAGTTCTTAGTTCAGATATTGAATCTGTTGGAGAATCAAAAAGAATTTACGTTAAAACTGTAAATCTTATAACTTGTGAAACTTAAATAATTAAATTATAAAATTAAAAGTAATTTTAAGTTACATATTGATTGAGATGATGGTATTTATGTGATGAATTATCTTCCTTTATTGAGTAAATAAATAAGATTAACAATTAATCAGTTTAGGAACTTAATTATACTTTTTAAATTTTACATTATAATTAAAATAATATAATATAAATAATTAGTACTGATTGAGATGAGGTACACGCGCAATGCGCGTATCCTAAGACTAAATTATATATTTGTCATTTTTCTAATTGACATCTAACTGTCTAAATATGTCTAAATGTCATTTTTTTAAACTAAAAAAATAACTATTACGTGTTACTAAAATTTTTTTCCATAAGAATATTTTAATAGCTCATATATTTGTCATTTTTTCTAATTGCTATTAAACATATATTTACTTATAAAAAGTGCACTAAAGTAAAATTGACATAGTATTTATACAAAAATAAAATAAAATAAAATTAAATAACTGAAAAATCCAACAAACCAAACTAATCTAAGGCCTATTTGTTTGAACTTAACGACAGTCTGAATCTGGATGAATCAGATCTTAGCCCATTAAGTGTATTTATTTTTTATTTTTTAGAAGTCTGGATAGGTCTGCTTGGGTCTGGTTCGGCCAGACCTTTAATTGAGTCTTTATTCCGTACAGAGGTTAAAAATACCGAAAATACACGCCTATTTTTTTCTCTCTCTCTTGACATCAGGCTATTTCTTCTAAACCCAAAACAAATTTCATCCTTCACACGTCTCAAGCAGCCGCCGAATCTTTTTCTGAGTAAGATTTTGAAAATTATACTTGGAATTCTCCATCTTGTTTCCACTTTTCTAATGGTAAATTTCAGTTTCGAGTTTAGGGTTTAAAGAAACCCCTTTTAAAATACGATTGAGAAGGGGCTAAACTAGAGGGTTTTGCTTGCCTCTTATTTGGGTCTTGTTCTCACTTTTGGATATTCTATTTTGATTGAATCTCTGAATTTTCTGTAATTTTTCTTGATTTTGTTGCAATGTTTTTTTCCTCTTTTGCAGATTCACATAGTTTCTTTTGTTTTCTTCAAGAATTGCATATTAGTGACTGAGATAATATAAACCGTAATTGGTGTTTATGAAGCTCGTCCAAAATTAAGAAACTTTGCTATGGCTAGAATTCGGATAATGAAGTTCTGTGTTGTTGAAATTAGAGCAGCTATAGTTTCATATTTGGCTAGAATTCGGATAATGTATACATAAGTAAGATTTATATTTCAGCGCTTTCTGAATATTTATGTGCTATTGCTCTTGAATTATTCGTCATATGTTACATGTTTTATAATTAGAACCATGCTTTCTTTTGTTTATTCAGGAATAGCTTCTTTACTTCCTCAATTTTTTTCCTATTTTGTGTTTATGATCATACATTGCAATCTTCAAACAGATTATTTGCTTAGAAATATACAACTTATCTTCATGGGTGGCTCAAGGTTGCTTTAGGCTCCAAAAATTTTGAGGCCCCAAAAAGTGTTGTAAAATACGTAATAATATTTTGACTTACACAATTTTGAACTTTGTATAAAAAAGTATAAAATCCGTGTAAAAAAAGTTTTAAAAAAACAAAGAATATTTACTTTTTAACATAAGAAATATTCTAGAACTTCGAATTAAACTACTCAAATCTTTGTATTAGCAAATAAAGTTTTTTACATCAAGATCCAAGCTAATGCATTGCAAACATATGGCTAACATCTTACTAATTTGAATTAGCACTTGATAATATAAATAATAATATTACTAAATGAAGCTAAAAGTCATATATCTTGTATGAATACTTTACGTTCAAAATATTTTTTTGGTTACATTTCTTTACTACAATTGTTGTTATTATATATAATTTTCATTTATAGTTCAAATAGTTTAACAATTGGATCTTACATAAAATATTAATTTATATCTTATAATATTTCAATTTATCTCAAATAATAACTTTTTTTGTTCAAGTTAATATTTTCACTAATTGATGTTATATTTAATCACTTTTTTTTGAATTGTATATGTTTTTATCTTGAAATACATCTGAATATTAAGATGTGGCATGCAGATCTGAACACAATCTTAATCATTCGGTGTTCAGATCTGCATACCACATCTTAATATTAAGACGTGCATTCATATTCAAACGTCTTAATCTTAAAAAAAACAAACGAGGCCTAAACATATATATTTGCTTTGATTTAATTTTAATAAAAACCCAACTAATCCAATAAATCTACACCCCTATTTGGAATTGTACTTGCCTTCCAGTTTCGAACACTCTCTTTCTTTTTCGTAGGTGTATACGAGTGCAAAGGGGAAATAAATCCCACTTGAATAGCATTTGCCGTCAACCTAGTTCGCAATGGCTCTGCGGCAACAACTGAAGAATGTGAAAACCTTATTGCAGAAATGTGATGGAGGAGAAGTACCTTTGCACCATCCCTTATTCTACGCCGCTCAAGGTCTTCGATACCGAAAACTACAAGTCATTCTCACTACTGTAAGTTACCTTTTGCCTGATTCTCTCTCAATATTACATTTTCTATTTTATTGATCCAATTGTCACTTACAACAATTTTAATGTTTTCCTAATCAGAGCATAGACAAGCTTGGAAAAGCTGGGGAAACAGTCAAAGTAGCACCTGGCTATTTTCGCAACCATCTTATGCCCAAATTGCTGGCTGTACCCAATATTGACAAGTACAGGCATCTCATGGAAGATCAGCGAAAGGTTCGTTCCATTTTGGAGATATTTTGTGTATATGAGATGTTAATGTACCTAAGAGAGGAATTTGATGTACCATAATAAATAAAATCAAAAGCCTAAATACGAGTCTATCTCCAATAAGCATTGGACTAGGTCTCACCTAAATAACACCCTAATACAAAGCTCTCCTTCAGATATCCCATCAAAAAGGTAGGTCGGACTTGGCGAAAATTTGAAAGAGTTTAGACTTTTGGTTTTGGCCTCTTTTTAGTACCCTAATTCTCTTTTTGGCTTTGATACCATGAAATAAAATAACAAGAGAAAAATTAAATAAAACCATGGTGCTACGAGAGATTTAAAAAAAGAATGTTCTCTGATAAGTCTTGGTGGGCAGATTTACATGATACCTATGTTGACGGGAGGTAGTAGGTACTCGGTGGTATACTCAAGGAGCACACAAGTTGGCCCGGACATCATCGTCATTATAAAAAAGGCTCTCTGTATGGCTCGCTGCCTATTTAATTTCTATTTTTTTATGTTTTGATTCTAGAACAGAACTAGTGATCCTGTCCCCCTCCCTTGAAAACTACCCTTGATGAGCTCTCATAGTTTTGCTGAATCTAGTTATCTTGAAAATTGTTCTAGTCTCATGTGTCTCATTTGTTTGAAGTACAGTTGCAATGCAAGCACTGTTCTGCCCTTGTCATACAAGTTTCCCGTCTGCAAAAAGATAATATACTCTTTGTTATTAAACTATATCTAGTAAAAATTTATGCCAGATGGATTTCCCGCTTCTCTTTGTATTTATTCCGAAGGAGAAAAAACTTTCTTTTCTCCTCTTCAAATTTTTGCTTATTATTGCACATCACAAACAGAAGTCTTGGTGCACCTACCGTTAAAAAGGCTGAGAATTTTGGCCAATGGTATTTGATTTTCCTATGTAGAGCATGTGGCATACCCTTGCATGTTTTATGGTCAACACTGTGTAATAAACATTTGGGCCATTGGCCTTCACACTTTTTCACACTGTAAGTGGTGCCATTTATGAATAAAGTAAAATGAGATTGACTTTCTTCTTGCTTTCTTTTTGCATATTAATTAAGTTCTCGTGAGATGCTGTATTCATCTGTTTAGTGTTTTAAATCTGCTGCCTCCACCAGCTTTACCAACGTGAAGAAGTTGAAGAGGTTAAAATAGTTCCTGCAACCAAGGAAGATAAGATGAAAGAATACCAGATGGCAGCAAACCGCCTGGATAGAACTAAGTTGGTCAGTGTCTTATGCTAAAGCTCTGTGAAATTTTTTTAAAACAGTTTTCCGTTATGATTTTTAGTAGTCTTTTATCATATTTCATGTAAAATGATCATGAACTTTTTACTACCCTGTCACATCCTGCTATTTCTTCCTGAAAAAGGATACAGAAGAGGAAAGCAAATCCACTTGATCATTTTTTATCTCACCCTAACTGTTGATATCAGCAAACTAGCATAACTGGTATAGATTTGTTGCAACAGTGACAGAGTCGTGCTATAATTAATAGTGTTTCATAAGGTTCAAGAGTCATCCTTTGGTTCTTTTAACTGTTTCAGATACACTTTTGGTAATTGGGCTATCAGTAGTTTGCCTCTTTTTCTTTCATACGAACTGCAATTTCTTTCAGGTTCTTAGAAAACTCACAAAGAAACCATTGGCGAAAGATGACAGTGGTAGGACTTTCGTTCAGGAACCTGTTGGAAAAGATGAAATTGTGGCTGAGGTGATACTTCGTCCCTAACTTGTTGCTACATACTCTTTTTATTTTTGCATTCAGAAATCTTGGGTGATAACCTTTGCCGTAAAAGTGACGTGCTTTGTAAAACCCGAGGAAGAGAAAATTTACATTAAGTTCAGACTTGCGGAGTTTGCTTTCCTTTAGTGATAGCCAGGCAGCTTCTTTCTTTTTTTCCCCTCTAAAAGGTGCTTACTGTCGCTCTCTATGTTTTTTAATTCGTTTCTCTTTGTGTTATAACTCTTCTAAATTTTTTGTTTTACTGGTATTCTGCACTATCCACCTTTTGAGGGACAAAAATCTGTAGAGAGTCTTCTCTATTTCCACTCAGCGGCCCCCTTTTCCGAGTCATGTAAATAAGTTTTGGTACATAATAGCTGGGTTTCTCTAGGATATAGAAGTCGCTTAGTGGACAAGCTAGTTTATTTCCTCACTGGTTCCCAAATTCAGGTCGGCAATGATTTTAAGTCCGGTAGTACATTAAAAACTCTAAACTTGCACCTTTCGCAAAAAAGAGTCACAGTTTTTCTCAGCAATTCTGCTTTGTGTTGGAGTATATGGAACAATGGAATAGGAGAACAATGTATAAAACATAAAGGGATCTTTCTTTTCACTTGTGCTTTTGGTGGAAGTCGAAAATACCATGTTGTATGAATTGTTGGCCACATTTGGTGGAAGACGATGTATGACTCAAGTAGAGTCACATGCACATCTTATACATTTTTTTTGACATGGATTGGTGTTTATTAATATAAATTTTTGACTTGTCAAAAAAATTTCTGTTCTATAGTTGTAATCTTGGCTGTGATGTTTCTAGGATGGTAAGAGTAATGCCAACATTTCCTTACCTGTTCTTCCTTCCACTTTTTATGTTTTTCTAACCCGAGCCTTGAGTCTCAAGTTCCATCACCTTTCAGTTTGTTCACTTGGCCAATCATTTTTCTCTGTCCCAATACTCATAGGACACTAACGTGCCCTTGATTACCTGTATTATTTTTCCTGACAATGTTTATCAGCACCATATATGGACACTACTCTCTTAAACCTTTTGCTAATCCGTATTTCAATTTACAACAAATCCTTGCTCATTTTTAAGTCCTTTATGCTCAGTGCTTCTTTTTTGCAGAAAATGCTTAAGGCCTTGGGAGTGTCTTTTGAGATCTCATATAGGATGCTATCTGAGCAGACACAATAGGGTTACTATGCATTAGTGTACCCAGTATGATCTACATCACAATTGCTTTTGGAAAAAAAAGGAGTTTATTCTCTTCCTAATGTTCCTTAGTGACAGAATGGATCCAAGATTGACTACATTTATGGTCTATACATTTTTTCTCTTCCTAATCAACTGGTCTCGCTGGGGTTTTAATCCCTCTATTATTGGATTAGGCTCTACATCAATGTCTTAAATGGGACACTGTTGCTCAAGGCCTAATTGGCTAAAGACAGTCAGGTTTAGCAAATCTGAGTCATAAAGTTTTGGCATGAGGCATTTGCATTTGCCTTTTGCCCAAGGCAATGTGCTTCGAAGGTTTTTCTTCTCCAATGAAAAAGAAGGATGTGTAAAGAAAATTTAGTTATTCCTAATTTAGTGATCCAAAACGTGGGTATATATTAGAACTAATCCTTTTGGTATGAAGGTTCACAAAACTAATAAAACATGAAGGAAATAGTCTAAATCTTTTGTTTGGGAAACTACATTTAATGTTTTCTTTTTCACTCTTGCAAACTGACTTTAGCTCCATCAATCTCGGTTTGGACCTTTTTCTGTTTTATGTCTGGTGCCAAGTGAAAGTTACTTAAGGAAAGCCTATCCCTGTCACTAGGAATTTGACAGCAATTTTCCTTCTTTATTTTGTAGCTTACAGCTATTACCTTTTCTCTGTATGTGGATTGGCTTGCTGGTGGGATATGTTATTTGCTAAACTGAAAGCCTTACTGTCTTAACTGTACATCTAGATCACTAGTTATTTGCGTCACCTTCTTGCTCTTAAACTGTTAGTGGAAAGACTAGATATAGAAATCACCTCCAGCTTTCTTTTCTTTCAAAATCTTTTCTGTGATTACTCTGTTAGGGGTCTAGTTTAGTATCTTGATGTGCACCTCTGATATTTTCCATTGAGAAAATAGCCCAGTGTCCTTCCTTATGACTGAGTGCTTGAAGACTGCTCCAGTACATGGTGTTTAATGAATACTTGAAGATCTCACAATCTATCGGTTGAAGTGTGTGACCATTTCATCTAAAAGGTTAAGCTGTTAAAGAGAGCATACTTTTATTTACTTAATTGTCTCTTCAACATGCTCCCTCACTTGGAGGTTTGATTTTTTTTATTGGCCAAGCACGTGAAAATTCATTTCAAGAAGAAGAAGACTTCTTGTATTTCTGTGTGTATTTTTACATCCCATGAGGAAAATAAGGACAAATTTTCTCCACAATGAAAGCAGTATCTACCGGGGATGAAATCTACCTCCTATTATGACCATGTGAGACCTGACTTGGGTTAATAACTTAATGATAACAACTCGGCCAATATTACTGTCGGTTTCTGCACATACTATCTCTGAGACTGATCTTGAAAATGACATAGGAGATTGTGATATATGATTGACATGTCTCCTCCTTTCTCAATTTTTATTTATTTGATATGTCTCCTCATGCTGTGTACCCCTCAGCTATGCAGAGTGCTTAGTTAGGAGGGGGAGCGGTATGCCCATTATCTTTTGATTCTGTCATTTGACCGACAATACAGAAATGCACAATTGAAGATACTTGATTTGTTGAAAAAACCTCATTATTTTGTGTCCTTACAATGTGTTTGTGAGTTAAAGGTACTTCTCGAATTTTCTTGTTAATTGTGGGAGTAAGTTTCTAATTTTGTGTTACAGTTATATTGATAATGCTCAAAACATAATACTAGTTTCATGCTTCCAAATTTCTTTCTGCTTTATCAGGTGGCAAGACAGCTCTCTGTTCATATTGAACCGGAACATTTGGTTATGGATGCACCTTTGCATGTGATGGGTGAGTTTGAAATACCACTGCGGATGCCGAGGTCCATTCCTTTGCCAGAGGGTAAGGTTCAATGGATTCTGCAAGTGAAAATTAGGGGCAGATGAAGGAACACTTCCAACATCTTATAATACAAAGTATTCAGAAGTGTTTAAATGATGTCTGCTTTTGAATGTGATCATGGTCTAAGCTTTATTGTTCATCTGTAGTTTTGGCATAGATAGATGGTTGTCTTTTGGTAGAAAAAGAAAGCATTTTGTCCAGTTTTTTGGACTGAATTTTTTTTGTGATGATATTAGATTTTTGTCACGATTTTATGGTCATTTGGACTGTTTCCCCTTTCCTTTAATCTGTGTATTCTCTGCAGTGCCACAGCTTTGATCAGTGTAATTGTGGCGCATTAAAGAAATTACTTACAGCCATGATAACTTCTTTTAGCTTAGAATGCATACTACTTTTAACTTCTTTTTGTAATTTCATGATCCATTTTTAGGCATCTACATTACAACATAACTACCTCGAGTAATTTTTTATAAAATAAAATTGTTAAAATGTTGAAACTCTAATAAAGAAAAACAACGTCTAGAATATTACTTGAAGTTGCTAACCTAGGAAACTAATTTTTAGTGGAGGTTTTATCGGAAATAGTCTTTGTAACAGGATAGAGATATGTTTGCGTACACACTATCCTCCCAGATCCCACTTGTAGGATTATTATTGCTAACCTTGGAAACCATAAGGAAAAGTTGTTCAACATTAGTACAAAAAGACATCCTTCCAAATCATTCAATTATTTAGCTTGCTAATGTATGAAACTATTCAATTATTCTTATTAAAATACCTCTAAAAATAGGAATATAACAAAATTTTGAAACAATGGCCATTCAAGGTTTCCTCTTTCAAAATGAAGTGTTAATTTACTATCACACGTTTAATTTAAAATTTGGAAAGAAAGACAAAAATAAAGTAAGCAAATACATTATAATCGGTTTTGGTACTCTGATCTTCTTATTTTCAGATTTTCACGTCTTTTGTCTTCTTATGATATCCCAAATAAGTTTTATATGTTATGGAATATTAATATTAACGTGGAAACTTAGCTATCGTTTGGTCAAGATTTGACTGAAACTTGAAAAAAAAGTTTTTAAAATTGTAGTGAAAAATAATTTTGAAAGTTGAAGTTGTGTTTGGACATGCATTTTATTTTAAAAAAACTTGAATTTTTGTGAGTGGAAGAAAAAATTTCACCCAAAACTACCCAAAATCAAATTTAGGGAACTTGAAAAAAAAAATCATTTTTTTAAAAAAGTTGATCATTATTCCATGAACAAATAATGTTTTTAATTTTTTTTCCTGGAAAAGGATTACTAAAATCTATGACTAAATTGGCCTAATCACTAATACAAACTAAAATAACTAAATTGACATCCAATAACTAATACAAACTAAAATAATATCATAAAAATTTGTATGTAATTACCTCTGTGCTCCACTTGTGCTGATTTCTATAATAGTGTTTGGTTTTTCTGTAGTCGGTTTCGTAATCGTGAATTCTTGGCCCTCTTTTTTTTTTTCTTTTTTCTTTTTTCCTATCCTCAATCGCGATTGAAGATAGAAACTCTCGTGTTAATTGTTCCAAGTTTCATGCTTGACTTTCAGATGAATTCATAGATGTGTTTGGTATGATGGTAGGTCGGGTGGGCGTTCCGTTCGGTTCGGTTTGAAGAAATTCGGTTCGGTTCGGTTTGAAAAAATTCGGTTCGATTATTCGGTTTTGTAAAAGTAGTAACCGAAATCGAACTGAAATAAGTTCGGTTTAGTTTGGTTTTTCTAATTTCGGTTCGGTTATTTCGGTTCGATTTTCGGTTTGAACATTATCATATTGAGCTCCTTCTATGTAATAATAGGACCGGCGAATTTGTTGTTTTTTCCCAAAACTTCGAAATTGTTAGAAATATTGTGTTTATAAAAAAAAAAATAGACTAAACTTTGCACACTATTATGGGTCATAAAATTCAAACATAGTGTAAATTACAACTCTGTGTGAAATCCTCCTGATATCTATCATATATGCTATGAAAGTTTTAATAGAGTGAAAGTCTTTAAGATTGGGAAGTTGATGGACTTACTTAATTGGGTTGAATCTTTGATAGATTGGACCTAATAGTATTAATTTATTACCTATGGGCTTAGCCTAAATATAACCTAAAGAACCTATATGCTAATAATTCAGTTTTTCGGTTAACTGAACTAAATAACTTAATAACTGAAAACCGAACCGAAAAACTGAAATTTTAAAATTTTAAACCGAAACCGACCGAACAAACCGAATAACCGAAACCGAAATAAATTTTTTTACGGTTCAGACGGTTTCTTCGGTTCCGACCGAAATATGTCAATTATTGGTAGGTATTTTCAGGAAAATATTTTTCAATTTTTTCATGTTTAATAGGCTTAAATATTTTGGAAAATATTTTCCTTGTGAACTCATTTTCCTCAAATTGGACAAAAATATTTTCCTTACCAAGAGAATGAAAACATTTTCAAAACTCTTTTTCAGTCTTCCCCACCCTATTCCCCACCTCCACCGCCTCAACTACCCTAACTCCCCATCCCCCCACCCACCCCACTCCCACACCTACCACCCCACCCCCGCTCTCCTTCCTTCCCACCCCTGTTTACTTAAATATATATTTTCAAAAGAATATTTTCTACTCTCTAATTAAAAATTAGAAAATATTTTTTGAATTTTTTTTTCCACTCACCACCAAACACACCCGATATCAAGATAAGTTTTCCTATGTCTACCCTTTTAAGTTTTGTACCAATTGGAAATTGCCACTACTGAGTGTCCTTAAAAAATTTCAAGAACTAAAACACTCTTCCTAATAGTGTTTAGTTGATAAAAGAATTTATAAGAAAAACAAAAATGTCACCCTTTTTAAACAAACGCCCGTGGAGTCCTTATTTTCTTCTTTGATTTCGATTTTTCTTCTACTTAAGACCAAAATTGAGTTTAGAAGGAACAATGATCTCTTATCCCATGAAACAATTATTAACTGATGAGACTCGAGAATTAGCTCGAATGAAGATGAAGAAGCAATGAAACAGTAAGTTCTAGAAGGAGCCTCATAGAGAGCAAAATGAGATGAGCAATTCTTATTGAAGAATCTCGTTCAATACAATGCTACTGCTATGTATATATACACTACAATTAACTAATTCACTAATCAAGTTTACACCTCCACTAACTTCCCTAGCAACCAATCCATTAATTAGTTATAACTAATTTTTCAACTAACTACCACAGTCACATGACTGTCACCTGACCCTACTATCTTCAATACTCTCCCTCAAGCTAGGTGGTGCAAAAAGATTAAGCACTCGTAGCTTGCTCATCAAATACTCGTGTTGTGGTCTTCCCAGTGCCTTAGTGAACAAGTCTGCCTCCTGATCTTTGGACATCACATGCTTTGTCTTGACAATTCCTTGCTGTACCTTCTCTATTATGAAGTGCAGATCAATCTCTATGTGCTTTGTACGTTCATGGAATATGGGATTTGTAGCAATTTGAATTGCTGCTTTACTATCACAGTGCAACTTCACTAATAGTTCAATTTCTGCTCCTAGTTCTTGCAAAGTCCTATCAACCAAGAAATTTCTGCAACTCCTGCTATCATACTCCTATATTCTGCCTCTGCAGAGCTCCTTGACACTGTGCACTACTTCTTGGACTTCCATGACACTAGTGAATTTCTCAGTTTCATCACATAACCTGTTACTAATCTCCTGGAGACTGGACATGATGCCCAATCAACATCACAAAATGCTGTCAATTTAGTGGACTGTTCAGAACTCATTAACAGACCCAAACCAGGAGCTCCTTTGATGTATCTGACCACCCTTATAACTGCTTCCATATGAGATTTCTTTGGACAATGCATGAATTGGCTCTAAACATGAACTGCATAGCATATCTCTGGCCGAGTCATGGTGAGATATAGTAGCTTTCCAACCAACCTCTGGTAAGGACCTGGGCTACCAACTTCTCATCTTTTGTCAACTTCACATGTTGATCATACTCCACAATGGTGAATCTTTGGTTAGATCCCATAGGTGTGGCCATTGGTTTTGATCCTGCCAGTCCAAGATCAGTGATAAGTTCTATAGAAAACTTCCTTTGATTCATTAACAGTCCTTCCTTTGATCTTGCTATTTCAATTCCAAGAAAGAACTTTAGTTCTCCTATGTCCTTGATCTTGAAGCTGCTTTGTAACATGATCTTAGCCTCAGAAATCAGTTTTGGATCATTCCCAGTGATGAGAAGATCATCTACATATACTAGTATAATTTCTAAGCTTGTCCCTTGCTTCTTTGTGAACAAAGAATAATTAAAATGACTTTGTACAAAACCTGGACTGATTAGTGCCTCAGTCAGCTTCAGATTCCACTGTCTTGAGGCCTGTTTTAGACCATATAGGGATTTGTGCAGTCTACATACTTTGTCCCCCTGGCTGAAAAATCCCTGTGGCAAACACATGTAGACCTCTTCAGTGAGGTCTCCTTGTAAAAAGGCATTGTACACATCCATTGGGTATAGGTTCCACTTGTTAGCAGTAGCTAAGGCTATGACTACTCTTGCTGTCACCATCTTGACTACAGGAGAAAGTGTTTCCTGATAGTCAAGACCTTCTATCTTATTGTATCCCTTAGCAACTAGTCGTGCCTTGTATCTTTCAACCTCTGCATTGGCTTTATACTTTATCTTGAACACCCACTTACATCCAATAGGTGTTTTTCCTGTTGGCAGGTCTACTAAGGTCCATGTACCATTATCCTTGAGTGCCTTCAGCTCTTGATTCATAGCTTCCATCCATTTTGAATCCAAAGCAGCTTCTTCATAATTCACAGGTTCCTTTACACTGGTAATCTTGGACAAATAAGCTTGAAACTTAGCTGATAGTCTGCTGTGTGTCAAGTAGTTCTGCATTGGATATTTGCAAGCTTGCTTGCCCTCTGACCTCAGTAGGGAACCATTGCAAATATAATCTTGCATCCACACAGGTTCCTTAGTAGTTCTAGTTGACTTTCTTAGCTGTTGTTACCCATGGTTAGATGCCTCTTGTTCAAGAGATAAGGACTGCTGATGGTGTATTTCTTCAAATGATGAGAGCTGTGGTGATGGAGGCTGCAAATCTGCTTCTTGATTGGCTGCATCAATTTGAATTGAGTTATCATCTGATTGTGTGTTTTGGTCTAGAATAGTTGCATCTTGAGGTGAACCTGCATCATTAGTGATTGGAAAGTCCAGTACACCATTAGGAAAAAGTTGCAATTTCCCTTCCTTGAGCAGTTGAAATGGGAAAATATGCTCCACAAATTTGACATCCCTACTTACAACAGAAGAGTTAGTCAAGATATTATATAGTTTGTACCCCTTTTAGGATGAAGAATATCCCATTAGTACAACTACAATTGATCTAGCTGCAAATTTGTCTCCTTCTCCTACTGATTTAGCAAAGCACAAACATCCAATGTCCTCACGTGTTGTAAATAAGGCACTCTTACATATATCATCTCAAAGGATGATTTTCCTGATAATACTGACAAAGGCAGTCTATTTATCACATAGACAGCTGCTTGCACACAATCGCCCCAAAATTTGAGAGGCAAAGAACCTTGCAATCTAATAGCTCTAGCCACTTCCAGTATGTGTCTATGTTTACTTTCCACTACTCTATTTTGCTGTGGAGTATGAACACAAGAACTCTGGTGAAACATTCCATAAGTCTGAAATAAACGGTGGCATTCAGAATTGAAGAATTCAGATCCATTATCACTCCTTAACACTTTCACAATCACATCAAACTTGGTTTTATTAATGCTAAAAATTGTCTCAAGTATACAACCACATCACTCTTAAGTCTCAGTAAGTAAATCCATGTCATTCTACTGCAATCATCTACTATAGTAAGAAAAAATCTATGTCCACTATGAGTTGGTACTCTATATGGACCCCAAACATCTACATGGATCAATTGAAAGGGCTTATTTGATCTATTTATACTCTTTGGAAAAGTCAATCTTCCTTGTCTAGCCAAAGGACATATTGTGCAATCCTTTATTCCATCTCCATTGGGCTTAAACTTCATGTTTGGAATCTGCTTCACTACTTTGTCTGGGGCATGTCCAAGCCTTCCATGCCATATTTTCAAATCTTCCTTTTGCATAGAGTGATCCTGAAGTTGTACATTTGCTGCCTTAGCTTTCATTTTCTGATGTTGTAACTAGTACAGTCCTTCCAATTCCTTACCAATCCCCTTCACCTTCCCACTGTGAAGGTCCTGCATTATCCAAGAATCAGGATAAAAGGAGACAAAGCATCTCAAGTCCCTTGTAAGTTTGGACACAGATAACAAGTTATATTTAAAACTTGGTACATATAGAACATTCTTAATTACACAGTCTTCACCAATTTTACTTTCTCCAGTACATTCAACATCAAGAGAAGTTCCACCAGGTAAATATACCTTTGGTGCATTGCCTAAGATCTCAGTATTTATTTTGTCAAGTAGCTCTCAAGTGTGAACCATATGATTGGTTGCACCAGAGTCCACTATCCAATTTTCATTCTTAGCTATTTTATTGGTAACATAGGTCTTAGTTGTACCTGCAAAACCTGAATTTTCACCTGTGTCCTTGTTGATCAGCTTCAATATTTGATCATACTGTTCTTGAGTAAAAAGAATTGGCATTCCTTGAGCTGAATTTGCAGCAGATGCATTCATCACTTGTTGTCCGTCCTGTGAATATGTACCAGTCAACTGCTTTGTCATTGAATGCTGTCCTTCATGTGTTGTTGCATTAGCCATAGGTCTTTTTAGGAAATCCTGTTTCTTTCTTTCTCATTTTGAAGTCACTTGGGTATCCATGCAGCTTGAAGCAGTTGTCCCTAATATGCCTTTTGTAATTGCAATAATCACAGAATAAGTTCCCTCTCCTAGGCTTATAATTGTTTCCTAAATTCATTCCTTTGTTGGTAAATAATGCTGTTCCATCTCCAATGTCCAAAGATTGAGAGAATTTTCCCGAAATCCTTTGGCTTTGTTCAGAAACTATCATGGAATAGGCCTTGTTTACTATAGGAACTGGACTCATCATTAGGATCTGACTCCTAGCTTGACCATATGTCTCATTTAGCCCCATTAAAAACTGTAATAGCCTTTGATACTCAAAATGTTCGAAATAGCTCTTAGATTCTGGGCAATCACACCCAAGGCAAGGCATTAAGGCATCATATTCTTCCCATAAATATGTCAGTTTTGAGAAATAGGCAGATACTGAGGAGATCCCCTGCGACAAAATAGCAATCTCCTTGTGCAAGTAAAAAATACGAGATCCGTCTACCTTATCAAATTTATCCTTCAAATCAGTATAGACCTTGTGAGCATTAGATTTATACACAATTCCACTAAGTAATTCCTTACTCACTGCATTCATAATCCATGATAAAACTATTGCATTTTCCCCAAAGCTTATGCAAGGATCGATCAAATTTATCTTTAGTACAACGACCGTCAACAAATCCTAGATTACTTTTACCAATTAAACCTATTTTCATAGATCTGCACAACGCATAGTTTTCAGATCCAGCCAATTGAATAGAGATCAAGGAACTACCTGGAGCATCACAAGGCTGCAAATACAGGGGATGATGATGATCGATGTTTATTCCAGTGCTCGTTCTAGTAGAATTCTCTTCTCCAATCGCCATGATTAACAAATTCAGTTGAATCAGAATTCGAATCAACGAGTTACAGAATCGCCAACAAAAAAAACAGAATTAGGTCAACCGATCAAGGAACCTATCAAGGAAGATTCAAGCAGTCAACAATCCAAAAATATTTTGTAGAATTGAAGATTAGCAACCTCAGTGAGCATGAATCTAGCTCCTGGGCTCTGATACCATGATGAGAATCAAGAATTAGCTCGAATGAAGATGAAGAAGCAATGAAACAGTAAGTTATAGAAGGAGCTTCATAGAGAGCAAAATGAGATGAGCAATTCTCATTGAAGAATCTCGTTCAATACAATGTTGCTGCTATGTATATATACACTACAATTAACTAATTCACTAATCAAGTTTACACATCCAATAACTTCCCTAACAACCAATCCAATAATTAGTTATAACTAATTTTTCAACTAACTACCACATCCACATGACTGTCACGTGACCCTACTATATTCAATATTAACCGGAAGTCAAACTATTTATGAACACAAATTTATAATTGTTGCAGGGTATTGCAAGCCTGCAAAGATCTTTTCTTTTCCCTGATTTATTTAATCCATTTCTTTTGTGTTTGCCCAAGGGATGATAATCTTATTTATTTATTTTTTGCCCATGTATTTTTTCACGAGACATGAGACAAGAAATGTAGTATTTCACTAAATTCAAGTTGATTCCATTTTGAATCTTACTCAAAGAAAAATACGATCAAACAATTCCCAATCATAGTCCTTACTGATCAGATCATTCGAATAATATATAAAAAACTCTACACATCATTTTTGCGTCTTTTGCAAAAATGACTTTTTTTTTTTATATTTACTGCAAATGCAATTGACATTTTTACCTTTTCACTCGTTCGACATCTTTTTACCAATTTTGTACTACACATTATATTCTTAACTTGATTTCTTGAATTTTCAAAATCATGATTAAAAAACTCTCCACAGGTAGGGGTGTACATGGACAATGTTAGTTTGCGTTTTATCAAAATCAAACCAAACCAACTACATCGATTTGGATTGATTTGGTTTTATCGGGTTTTCGAGTTTTTTGCATTTTCTTTTGTTACAACAATATTATTTCAATCTTACTTTCTTAAAGTTATAGATCAAGTTTTTATATGTGGATATATGTTTAGTAAAAATTAAAAAAATTGGCAAACATAAGATCTATTAAAATATTCTTATGGTAGAATTTTTTTAGTAACAGATGGTAGTTATTTTCTTAGTCGTCCAATAATAATTTTTTGTTGATTTACACTTTTAAAGTTAACCAACTTTTAGGTACTTCTGCCCATGCTAGACGACGGTGAGTTGATTCAGTCGTTCCGGAAACTTCAAGGTATACCTACTTGATGCTCGCAAGCCTCGAAGTCACCTTTTGATATTGTCTTTACTTTTGTTTATCTTCCTATCAAATAAGTATTGTACTAAGAGATTCTTAGTGTACTATGATCACACCCAAATCTAGTCCTTGGCTGACTCTAGTCTCACTTCTTCAACATCGACATCCTCAAATTGTAGTTGGCTAGGTTGTTGATGTTCTACTCTGACCACCTCAATTAACACCTCAAATTCACGCTCTTCTTGGCTACTATCCCCAGTATTGGCTTGTTGAGCATTAAAATCTCCAACCACTTGACTCAATTGAGCCTCCAAGTTGCGAATAGTTGCCTCTTGCCTTTCTATATACAGTTTTTTCTCATTATTTTGTTCCAGAAGGCCCTTTAACATATACTTGATCTCTCCTTCAGGTCCACATCCCCAGGTTCTTTGTTCCTGTTAACTTCACAAGAAAAGGTAGAACCATCATAGTAAGGGGTTGGGGGAAGATAAGAAATATAAGCACAACCATAAAAGTGACTATTTTTACCACCACACACATCACACACATTCCACAAATAAGATTGAGTTGGTGCACATAACTCGATCTCGGGAGTATTTTGATAATTTTGATATGGGTGGTTTCCTTCACAATATGTGTGAGGATCAATAGTAGAATTATCTACACCTAAATTTTCATAATTCCAAGATGTCATATTTCTCAAATCAACAATTATAATTAAAAAAGAAAGAAAAAAAAAAAAAAAAAAAAACAAAACAAAATAAAAGTTCAAACTTGAAACCTAGAAATATATACAGCTACAACTACACCGTTAGTTCCTCGGCAACGGTGCCAAAATTTGATCACGCCAAATCCTAGTCCTAAAAAGGATAAGCGGTCGCTGCAAATATAATCCGGGCTAAAAGTCCGGAGTCGAATCCCACAGAGAACTACGGTTTCGCTATAATTATTCAATATTGCTAAGAAACACAAGTCCAAACAATTTCCTAATTATAGAGATTATAATATTTATTTCTAAATAATTAAATAACAACTATTATAAAGCAGTAAAATTATCAACTAACAAGGATGAAATTTGAGATAGAACTAAGGAGGTCTAGAGTTATGATTTCCCCAAATGCTGGAGTCCTCCTGCTATGTTCCCTACAATTTTGCCTAGGTATTCTCTACTGATCTAGAGCACTTTAGGTGCCGTAATTCTCTCTCGAGCAACTAATACAATTTACTAGACATATTCTCTCGAACTACGCTAGTTGGCTTTATCTAACCGCTCATTATGACCACGTCAAGGCATTGTTATTTCTAAACCTACTTTTGAAACCGCTGTATTGATTTCTCACATACGTTAGGAGTGACGTTGTTCAAAAACCACCTAAAATATGTATCATTTCTCAAGCAACACATAATAAATAGGCACAGTCAATCAATGGCCATTCAGTCAACAATAATAAACACATAGTTGAACAAGTAGAGAAATCCAACGACTCAATTATATAAAAACATAACAAGAATTTATCCTACAAAAGGTTCCATTAAAACCCTAGATAACAAATTAGCTATTCATAATAGTATGTAAAAATAAAATACTAAAAGTCATAACCAACAATGAAAAATAAGAAGAGGAAGGAAAAACTCTTAGAAGAATTCCCCGCCTTACTCTTATTGTGTCTCTGCCTCCTTAGGTTGAATCTGTCTAAAAAGTATGTCCAACCTCAAAATACCATTTTTTCCATGTATATATACCAAGTAGGGTCGGGCCCAAATAATTATACCTTCTCCTACGCGAAAAAGGATAATTTTTCAGGTCTAGACGACCGCGGTCACGGTCAACCGCGGTCCGGGCGCGGTCATTACCCACCGTACTACCTCAGTGCGCGGTCGCGGTTTCGACCGCATTTTTCACCCTGTTCCGTTTAGAATTTGGAAAAATGTAAAACATGAAAGTTGTATCCCTTTGAGTTAGCTTTCCAGCCAAATATTTTATAGCCCAATGGACTTCTGAGAGAAAAGGTATGTGCATTTTACTAGACAGTGCGCAATATTCCTACTCGATTCTACTGAATTTATTCCATAACATCTACATAGCTCGGAATCACTCATACAAGGCATAAAACACATAATTAGTACAAAACACTAGCAATTAAAGCTCAAACTCAATTAAAGTACAACAAATTAGAGTGTAATAAACGACTAAAATACGTAATTATAGCCTATTATTATACTCTATTAGAGCTTATGAATATGTACCACCGATTTTAGGGATTTTATGTCTGTTGTTCCATTTTGATTTTGTTATGACATTTATCAGTTTAATTTAATATCTTAGTCGTTATTTCTGCGAAATTCTCAATGTGTGTTAGTCTTACCTAGTCTTAGAGACTATGTGCCATCACGACTTCCTAGTGGAATTTTGGGATTGTGACAAGTTGCTATCAAAGCTCTAGGTTCATAGGTGTTATGAGTCATAAGCAAGTTTAGTAGAGTCTTGCGGGTCGATACGTAGATGTCTGTACTTATCTTCGAGAGGCTATGGAACAATGAAATTACACTTCTTTGATTCCTTATCGTGCTGATTTGTTGATTTCGAAATCTGAGTCTTTGTATTTATCTTTGAGAGGATATGTACATGTATTCTTGTATATCTATTTTCTCTGTGATATGGTTTGCACTGGTAGCCTGTGACCACACCGGGAGGATTTTGATATTGAGCCTGTGATCATGCTAGGCAGATTGTGATATTGAGCATGTGACCACACCAGGCGGGCTATGATATTGAGCCTGTGACCAAGCCAGACATATTGTGATATTGAGCTTAAGACCATGCTGGTGAATTGTAATATTTGTACGAGTTGTCTGTACAGTTGTGACTTATGTTTTGGCATGAGGTCTTGGCCGTGTTAGGGTGATTGATAAAGTGGGCACGAGGTGCCATGTGTATAAGATTCATGATTTGTGACTTGAGATTTTTTGTTATGAGTTTTGGTGTGACTATCAAGATCAATTTTTACCTTAAAACAAGGTATGAAACGGTCGATTGCAATTATAGTAACCCAACAAAGAGTTGGGATCAAATCCATATGTACAAGATGGGAGTTAGGATTATATATTCTGATGCGTGAAACTGAATTATCTTAAGTTGCACTTCCAAAAAATGGTTTTGTATCTATTTGTACTTTAAAACTAAAGTCTGCAAAATAAAGAAATAAGACTAAGTTAATTGTTTTTGATGTTTTTCAAATTGATAAAAAGCCTAGGGCTGTGACCATCAACTAGGTGTTTGACTAATGGGATAAAAACCTTAATGCTTGTTTTGTTGATCGCGATGTATTATAGCTATCAACTCTCAATTACCCACTCAATACCTCTCAGTCAGAGAGTAATTTTGCCAAATTTGGCTTTCTCAAGATCAAATGGGTATCGCACAAAACGGTTGATAAAAGCTGAAGTCGGGTTATTACTATCTCTAGGTTGAAACCTATAATTGGGTTAATCAATCTCTCGATTAACCCAATTCCTTGTTAGCCAAGTTTTTCTAGACTAAGTCTCTCTTTATCAAGAAGAGACTAAGTCAAATAGGCATGAACTAATGTTTGCAATGATTAATTCCACACTTTAAAGTATGAACAATGATATAATAAACACCCAATCATAAACAAGCACTAAATTAGATACCCATAAGGTTTACACACTAGGGTTGGGTCACAACCTTAGAAAAAATCTAGCTACTCATGATTGAAATTAAAGAAAGAGAAGAAGAAATACTAATTAAACTCATAATGTAAAGTTAAAATGATAAAGTATATAGTAAAATACATTAAAATATAGAAACTTCCAAAAGAGGCAAAGAAAAACGGCTACAGGACTTGCTGCTGTCAAAACTTGACCTAATTTTGTGAAACTCATCTATTTATACAAGGTTAGAAATTTCGGAATAAATTCCCCTCGGGAGGTTCTGCGGCCGCACAATTCCATGTGCGGTCCGCAAAATTATTCATATGGCAGGAGCTAGGATTCTGCGACAACACAATTCTGCACTACGCCCGCGAGACAATATTTTTGCGGTCCGCACATTTAGCACTATGGCCACAAGGCACTCTTCTGCGGTCCGCATTGGTATGATTGCGGCCGCAAGACAATCTTTTGAAGCCGCACAAATCTTGTGCGGATCGCAATTCCATAAAGCTCTGGACTTGGTCTTTTTATCAACTCTTTGATTTTGGGCTCAAGCCTCCTTTTACAGCTACACAATTCATGTGCGGTCTGCAGTTTTCTAGAAAGTCTGCTTGGTTTTCTTTCATTTTTTGCTGCCGTAGATGGAATTCTGCGGTCCGCACTTTGTAAGCTTCTGTGCCTTTTATTGCCTTGTGTTTAGATTAATCCTTCTTTAGTCGGTTTTTATCGCAGGATTCCAACTTTATTCAATGCTTTTAGACTAAAATAAAAGCTAAAAGGCGCTAATAAGTAGTCAAAATACCACTTATCATGGTGCCTCGGGGTGACTATTGTTGTAAATCCTGTGTCGGAATTGTTTGTTGATTAGGATTGTCATTAATTTTCAGTAAATGCTTTCACTTATATTTAATCCGTGCTTTGATTATTTGACTATTTTATACACATGATGTTTATTTGTGCCATTTCTTTATTTTGCTTTCCATTGTTAGCTTTATGTTGATATTCTTCACATGTTATTGATTAGTAATTGTCTTGACTCGAGACTCATCATTGCTCCACTGAGGTTAGTGTTGATACTTACTGGGTACTGACTGTGGTGTAATCATACTACACTTCTGCACATTGCAGATCTAGGCGTTGGAGGGTGTGTACCCACGTATTTTTAGCTTCTTTGATCGCGAGGATTCATGGTAGAGCTGCTCAATTGCCGCAATCCCTTGGAGTCCTTGCCCTTTAAATTGTACTGGTAATTCTCTATCCAAACAATATTTTATTGTGTTTTGAGATATTTCTATGTATTCATCTAGAGTTCATGACTTTATACTACCTAATCTTGGGTATTTCTTGTGATTACGCCGTGTTGTCTTGTATCACCTTTACTTTCCGCTTTTATATTAAACTCTGCTTCATTATATCATGTTTTTAATGTAACTATTGTAAGTTATCGGCTTACCTAGTTTTAGATACCATGTTTCATCATCCTTAAGGTGGGATTTTGGGTCGTGACAACAAATAACAAGTAAGTCATGGATACCAAATAAGGAAATATAGCAGTTTAGTCATGTAACAAAATATAACATGGAGCATAATAACAACATAAAGGTAAATAACCCAACCCACATGCTTCAACCCATGACATCGCATATACACTCGTCACCTCGCATATGCGTCGTTCCCATACATAATTCACATAACAAATAAACGAACACGTCCTAATTCCCTCAAGTAAAAGTTAGGCATGTCCCTTACCTCTTATCGCAACCAAATCAACAACCAATCACGACTCTTCCTTTCGAACAAGCCCCCAAACCAACCAAATCTAGCCAAAAATCGTTCAAACAATTCAAAAGAGTCTTCACGAAATAAAAATGTTCAATCTTTGATGAAAAAGTCAACAAAAGTCAACCCCGAGCCCGGTTGATCAAAATCCGAGATCCAAAACCCGATTACCCATTCAGCCGAGCTCGGTTATGTGATTTATTCGAAATCCGACCTCAATTTCAGGCCGAAATCTCAATTTTACATAATCCCTAAATTCTACCCAAAACGCTTAATTTCTACCATGAAGTTACGAGATTTGATGTTAAAAACTCATGAAAGTAATGGGGAATTGATAGAAAATGAATTATAGTTGCTTACCAATGAATTTAGAAAGAAACATTCTTTAAAAATCGCCTCTAGGGTGTTGGGGGTTGAGAAATGGTGTAAAATAAGCTAAATCCCGATTTTCTCCTTTTTAACCAGTTGCAAACGTCACAATTGCAAACTCTTGTTCGCAAAAGTGAACCACTCTTTGCAAAAGAGAAAAGCTGTATAACCATCAATTGTCGCAAAAGAGACAGAAAATCGCATCTGCAAACCACCCCCATTCGTATTTGCGGTTCCCACCTTCACATTTGCGAAGGTTGACCGGCTAAGTTCATGTCGCATTTGCGACTAGAAAAGTGCAAAAGCAAAGCCCCAATGATCATATTTGCTATACTTTCTTCGTAATTGTGAAGCCATCATCCTACTCCGCAAAAGCGGGACTCATAATTGTGAACATGTTCTCGCAATTATGAGACCTGAAATCAGACACCCATAGCTGTTGGGCACCAGCAGTTCCAAACTCATGAGCAATGCACTTGAAACTCACTCGAGCCCCTCTAGCTACTAATCGAATATATAAAAATGTGTAATAACATCATATAAACTTGCTCGCTACTTCGAAACATCAAATAACACTAATCGATCATCAAAACTCAATAATTTTCAACATTAAAACTGATTTGCAATATTTTTCACATAACACACCGAAATGCGCTCGAGTCATCCCTGATCCCAACCAAACGAGCGTACAAGTCCAAAAATATCATACGAACCTACCAGAATCGTCAAGACACCAATCCAAGGTCGTTTACCAAGAATGTTGACTATGGTCAACTCAAGTCTCATTTTAGGCAAAAAATAACATTTTCTTCAAATTTTTACATAAAAACTTTTCGTAAACAACACGGACCACGCACGCAAATAAGGAAACATCAAATGAAGCTATGGGAGGTCTTGAAAATAAATAAATAACGGGTAATACTCGAAACAACTTATTGGGTTGTCACATTATCCACCTCTAAAAGAAACATCCATCCTCGAATGTACATAAAAAAGTACTTGGACTGATAAAAAGGTGGGGGTATCTACCCCTCATGTCAAACTCAGACTCCCACATATCTTACTCAATCAGATGACCCCTCCATTGCACTTTCACAGAAGAAAAACTCTTAGATCTCGACTTGCGAACCTGCTGGTCTGAAATAGCTACCAGCTCTTCCTCATAGGTCAGATTTTCATCAAGCTGCACCGTACTGAAGTCCAACACGTGTGACCTATCCTCATGGTAATTTCGAAGCATGAACACATGAAATACCGGATGTACCCCTACCATGCTAGGAGGCTATGCAAGCCGATATGCAATCTCTCCAACTCTCTCCAAGATCTTGGACAGGCCAATAAACCACGGGATCAATTTTCCCTTCTTCCCAAATTGCATCACACCTTTCATAGGGAACACTTAGAAAGAACCTTCTCACCCACCATATTAGACACATCTCGAACCTTTTGGTTCGCATAACTCTTCTGCCTGGACTGAGCTATACGAAGTTGCTTTTGAATCAACATAACCTTCTCCAAAGCCTAACAGACCAAATCAGTGCCCAATAATCTAGCATCTCCAGGCTCAAACCAACTAATCGATGAATGATATCGCCTCCCATATAAGGCCTTGTACAGCGCCATATGAATACTAAACATATAACTGTTGTTATAGGAGAATTCTGCGAGCTATTAAAATTGATCCCATGAACATCCAAATCAATAATATAGGCACATAAATATCCTCCAAGATCTGAACAATGCACTCAGTCTGTCCGTCCATTTGAGGATGAAACTCTATGCTCAACTCAACCCGCGTTCCCAATTCACGTTGTAATATGCAATGTGGACTGTGTGCATGCGATCAGAAATGACAGAAATGGGCACGCCGCATAGGCAGATAATCTCTTGGATGTAAATCTTAGCCAACTGCTCTGAAGAATAGGAAGTCATCATCAGAATGAAGTGTGCAAACTTAGTCAACTGGTCCACAAGAACCCAAACTACATCATATTTCCTCAACGTCCGTGGTTAGCCTACCAAAAAATCCATAGTGATGCGCTCCCACTTCCACTCCGTTATCTCCAATATCTAAGTCAATCCACCCGGATTTTAATGCTCATATTTCACTAGTTGACAATTCAAACACCAAGAGTCATAAGCAACAATATCTTTCTTCATCCTTCTCCAAAAATAATGCTATTTAAAGTCACAGTACATCTTTGTGCATCCGGGTGAATGGAATAGAGCGAACTGTGGGCCTCTTCAAGGATCAACTCTCTCAACCCATCAACATTTGGAAAACAAATCCGTCCTTGAAGCCTCATAACACCATCATCTCTAATCATAACCGCCTTAGCACCATCCCCTGTACCGTGTCTTCCAACTCCAATAAGTGAGGATCATCAAACTGGCGACCCTTAATATGCTCTAACAAGGAGAAATGTTCCACAACACAAGCAAGAACCCAACTGGGCTCCGAAACATCCAATCTCACAAATCGATTGGCCAAAGCCTAAACATGCATAGCTAGTGGCCTCTCCACTACCGGTAAATATGCCAAACTACCCATGCTCTCAGCCTTCCTACTCAATGCATTAGCCACCATATTGGCCTTCCTCAATTGATATAATATGGTGATATTATAGACTTTCAACAACTCTAATCATCTCCGATACCGCAAATTAAGGTCTTTCTACTTGAACATGTGTTGGAGACTCCGATGGTCAGTATAGACCTCACATGGAACGACTGTAAATATAGTGCCTCCAAATCTTCAGCACATGAACAATGGCCGCCAACTCTAAGTCATACACAGGTTCATTCTACTCATGAACCTTCAACTGCCGAGACGTGTAGGAAATTTACCTACCGTCCTACATCAACATCGCACCAAGTCCAATACGTGATATATCACAATACATGATGTAAGATACTGAACTTGTATGTAACACTAACATTGGGTTGTAGTGAATGCAATCTTGAGCTTCTGAAAGGGTATCTCACACACATTGGACCATCTGAAAAGAGCACTCTTCTAGGTCAACTTGGTCACGAGATAGATGAAAACCCCTCCGCTAACCGATGAACGTAACCTGCCAAACCCAAGAAGATCAGAATATATGTAGCTGAAGTAGCTCTAGGCCAGTTATGAACTACCTCAATCTTCTTAGGATCCACCTTAATGCCCTCGGAACATACAACATGTCCCAAAAAGGCAACCAAGTCCAATAAGAACTCACACTTGGAAAACTTATCATATAACCATGATCCCTCAAAGTCTAAAGTACATTTCACAGGTGTTGTTCAAGACCCTCTCAATTGTGGGAGTAAACCGAGATGATTAATGAAAACAATCACAAAGGAATCCAAAAAGGGTTGGAACACCTATTTCATCAAATCCAAGGCTGCTGAGGCATTAGTTAAGCCAAATGACATCACTAAGAACTCATAGACCATACAGAGTCTGAAAAAGCTGTCTTAGGGACATATGATGCCCTATTCTTCAATTGATGGTAGCCAGTCCTCAATTCAATATTCAAAAACCCCTTGCACCCTGAAGCCGATAAAATAAGTCATCAATCTTGGAAACGGATACATGTTCTTGATAGTGGCTTTGTTTAGCTGCCTGTAATCTATACACATCCTCATGAAGCCGTCGTTATTCTTTACGAACAACACCAATGCACCCCAAGGAGAGACTGTGAACAACTTTTTTTTGACCACACCCAAATTCTATACTATTTTTTGCTATAAATATTAATGTTATATCTAATCTTAATATTTTAAATTTTTATCTTACTCTTAATAGGTTCTATTTAAGAAAATTAAAAACAACAAAAATATTCACATTCTTAGAATATAAGATTTTTTCCTATGTTTAAATAGAAGAAAATATATATATAAACATACATACATACATATATATATATATATAAACATACATACATACATATATATATATATATACATGTGTATCTTATCTTCTTTTATTCAATAAAAAAAAAGTTAAGAAAAATAGATTTAAATAATAATAATAAAATAAAAAATAAAAAAATAATAATAATAAATAAATAAAAAACGGGAGAAATAAAAATAAAACCACCCCCAACACCCCACTCCCTCACATCTCTTCCCCCCACTCCACCCAAACACCCCACTCCCTCACACCACTTCCCCACTACACCCATGTCCTCACACCACTTCCCCACACTCCCACTTCTTCTCCCCACTCTCACACATACACCTCTATATAATGGGGGGAAGACCAACACAA
>ML397523.1:0-16368 GCA_005239525.1 Nicotiana knightiana | reverse complement strand
TATGAGAATCCTAATAGGAGACACTCATGGTTTATCAAGCTTTGTTCTAATATGAACAACCAGAAAATTCCAAATTGGTTCTTCAAATGGTGAAAATTATATGGTCCATCATTGAAAATACTTCCTCCTTTATTCAAGAGTTTTTATACTCAATGGGTAGATTTATCTTCCAATATTACCTCCCTCCAAAAAGAAAACATCTTTTATGATGGCATTGTAGCCATGTATTTTTTCATTGAATTTTACATTCCGTGGATAATGAAATGGGATGTAGAAACTGGTTATAATAGTAAAGGAATTCCTTGCCTTCAAAGAATTATTTATAATAAATTCTGGAATAAATTAGTTCAGATGAACCAGCAAGGACAATTATTTGGTGAAGAATTAATTCAACAAATACGAGAAAAAATTGGTCTCTATGTCAAACAAGAGACAGTCAACACTGGCGAAGGAGAAATGAGCCCCTTCCAACAAATTACCAAAAAGCTTCAAATAAAGAAATGAGCTATATCCAAGCAAGAAATCCTCGCTTCATATTTAGAGGAAATAAAGAAAGTCTTGCAAGGAATTTTGAAACAAAAATTGGAGATGATATATCTATGACCTCCATAGGAAATACTTCAAATGGAGAAACCTGTGCAGCAGGAGAAGCACAAAGCACCTCAGACACATAAGTAAATATTGATGAAATAGAGGGCTTCCTTGAAAAATTAAAGGAAGCAACAGAAGAATCTTCTGTTAAAAGTAATAAAGGGAAAGGAAAAGCATGAATAGACATGAAAGTCCCATAAGATGAATTATTAGGGTAATAAAGACAAATGTCATAAAATAACGGGCCCTTCCATTATTGAAGGGAATCTACTTTTATAAAGTAGTTTGTCCGTTTGTAATAATGTAGAATTTTCTTTTTATCTGTCGGCAATTATTGTAATTATTTTGTCGGTCATTCTTTTTAGTTTTGTTTGTTTGTAGACCGATCCATTATATAAGGATCATTTGAGTTTTTGAGGAGAGGGGCATCAACCAACGCTCTCCCTTCTCACTAGCTTCTCTCTACTCTTGTATAAAATCTCTATTTAATACTTTCAACTTGTTTATAATAAGAAAAAGAGGTCACTTGGCCCCAAGCTTGAAGGTCTCTGGTACTGTTCTTCTCCTTCCCTCTTCACTTTTTGAAGCGTTGTTAGCCTAAATGATAGGCTAAACAGGTAAGTGTTAGACTTAGTATTCGAAGGTTAGTTACAAAGCATGTTTTGTTATTAGAAAGCCTAATGTATCACCCCGATGAGGTTATAGGTTAAGAACTATATAGATCAGGCAGTTGCCAATTTCGACAGTAAACTTTGGTTAGGACAACCTAACCGATGATGCTTGTAAACCCGTTTAGGCAGGTGGCCGTTGAAGGGTTGTGAGGAGCATCGTGGTTTAAAGCTTACTGTAGAGGTTAGTAACTGGCCAGGACTGGAGTTCTTGTAATTTACTCCCTGACCCTCGTTGGAAGCGATCCTATTGGCAATTTTGGCAAATAAATAAAAGATCATTTTTCAACTCATTCTTCATGATTATATAGTTGGCTAAATACATTCTTACCTCAGTCCTAAAAGTTAATTGCAAGGGACAAAGGCATATCATTATAATCATGTGATTATAACTTGAAGTATTAGATCATACAAAATTTACTTTACTCCATTGAAGCATTATACAAAACACCTTGAGGGCAATAAAGTGATGCAATAAATCACCTTCCCAAAAAATAAATAAATAAATAAAATTTAAGCAAGGCAGCAAATTGTATCAATATTATCAAGGCAATAAAGTGATGCAACAAATTACCTTCCCAAAAAAAAAAAAAAAGTTTAAAGCAAGGCAGCAAATTGTATCAATATTATTTTCGTAAGTTAGTGTACAAATTGTAACTGGAACAGATAAATTTTTCATTTAGGATTTAACTTATATGCATTCACTCTGTAAAGTTAAATTATTAGTCAAATTAAAATTTAAAAAAAAGAAGAGTTTAACCTTGATATCAAGCTGAAATCTCCTTCCACTTTCTACTACTGTTTTTCACTAGGTTTCATCGTCTTTGCTTTAGCCGCTTGCGGTTTGAACTGGTTCTGCCGTTTTCCTCTGCTTTTCGGTCTTAAGCTACTGCGGTCGAAGTTTATAGAATTCTATACATTCAGAGATTGTTGATCGTTGCCGGACTCTTCTTCCGGTGATTCTCAGGCGGCTGTGAATCCGACGATGATTCGCTCACCTCTGGGATTACTCCAATTGAAGTTTCTCTTTTTACTAAAACCTAAATTGACCATAATAATCCAATAAGAATTACCTTATTTTTCCCTTTTGTTTCTCTATAGTACTCTTCTATTTCATTACATCATTTTCTTAGTCTATTTTTAAAAGAGAAATCCTATGAAAATATTTAATTTTGTTTTTTTTTTTTTTACTTTAGTTACATAATTTATAGACATGCAAGTATTAGGATGAATATTTACGAGTATGATAAATAAAATATTAATGAAAACTAACTATATAGCAAACCAAAAATATAGAAGAAAGAACTGCAAGTAAAAATTTGAAGAAAGTTATTAGTGATATTAAGACAAAGGTTACAACTTGTTCCGATGGTTGTTACCCATTGTATTTTATGGTATTGTTAATTTAAATACGATGTTTGTTTTAGTTGTTACTTAAATTTTATTGTATTGTATCGTTAAATCCATCATTACATAACAACGAAATGTGCCACTTTATGTAACGACCGATTTGGTGTGGTCGCATCGTTACCTTATCTTTTTATCACAATCTCGCCCTTCATTATTAGTAAATAATTTTATTTTATCATTTATCCTACTTTTTATATAGTAAGTTTACCATATTTCATAATTTTTCTTTATAATATTACAAATTTATCCTTCATATTGCTAGTGTGAGATATATCCAAATATTATATTTATTAAACGGTACAATACAATACAATATAATACGATACAATACGTAACGATACGTAACCACCATCCCTAACAAGTTGTTAGCATTGAAAACCTTTTACAGCAAAAGGAAAAGTAGAAAAAAAATTAGCATAAAAACTTAAAAAAAATTCAAGAAAGGAAGTCAAAGTAAAACTACAACTACTATTACCATACTTCAATCTAAGCAAGTTGAGATATGATTATTTGAATCCTCACGAATTATATTGCTCTAATTAAATGCATCAATAAAAAGTACTAGCTCTTTAAATCTTTTTTGCGTATTAATTTTCAACATCACAAAATGACTGCTAAAAATATAGGACCTAAAATACTTACAACTATTCTGTGTTGTTTGTATACATTTTTTTTTTTATTTCAATTAGTCGCAGAGGCGGACGCATACTTTAACAAGAGGGGTCACTGACACCCGGTAAATTCCGCAAAAACTCCATAAATACTTACAAATGTCTTCAAGAAATAGTCAAATATTAGCGTAGGCCCCTGTATTAATCTTTTTGAGCAGTCATAAATTTATACTGAATGTCATGATGCCCCCACGATCACTTAATCCTGGGTCCGCCTCTAATTAGTTGAAAATATGTATAGTCATGTTCGATGTGTTTATTTTAGATTCTATTTGTTTTATAAGTATTTTATTTTTATTATAGATATATATGCCATAGATAGTGCAAAGAATTAAAGAAGGAACAAGGTCTGATCAAGTGCTTAATTGCGTTTTATTCAGTTAGTGGTAATTTCTATTACATTTTTTCCTCCTTTTTCTATTCCCTCTGGCTAGTTCTTCCATTTTAGGTTCAAGTTTAAATTACTAAGGTGTCGTTTGGTACACGGGATAAGGTGGGATAAAGTGTGGTACTAATATTATATTATATTTGATTGACGGTATGAATTCAGGATTATAATACCAAGAATATTAATCCCGGAATAATATTTGATATTATGATAAATTAGTCAAGGGATTATAATTTCAGGAATATTTTCTCGGGATAATTTAGTCCGTCTACCAAACCACCGCTAAGTGCACTCGTATAAGAACACTTTATCTATAGTATGTGATAAAATAAAAACCAGATTACTAAATGCATTATAATATACACTCGTATAATAGGAGACTGCTTTACTGAAATTTTGTAAAGAACAAAATAAATTTTCAAAAAGGGCCCAACCGGGTTCGAACCGGTGACCTCTTGATCTGCAGTCAAATGCTCTACCACTGAGCTATGGACCCCTATTGTTGATTATCTAAAATACACTACACTAGTACCAATAAATGATATTTGCTGATATTTTCTTTTCTTCTTTAGTTCCCCTACAGGTTTAATATAGAATGCAAACATGCTACTATAGTCTAGAGATCACAAAATGACAGCGTAACAGCAGAGACGGATCCAAAATTTAAACGCCATATTTAAGATTATTAGGATTGTACAGTCACATTTCTCTGTAACAGCATCCTTATATAACAACACTTCATTATAAAAGTCAAGTTTTTTCGGAACCGATTTTCATGTTATATTATAATATATAGTCTCTATAACAGCACTTTACTATAACAGCCAAAAATATTCGGAATAAAGTTATTTTAGAAAGGTTTGATTGTATTTTTTAAATTATGAGTTCGTATCTATTATTTGTTACAATTTTACTAAATTTTTATGCATAAACTTATGCTCCCGTACGCTAAATTGCTTCTGGCCAGCAGTACTAACTTAGCCATTATAATAACATGCTTTTGAAATATTTCAATCTAACTCTGCAAATAGGCATACAAATATGTTAACCAATAACTTCTCTTAGTATGGAGCTAACTCTGACTAATAGTGGCGAAGCTAGAAACTTTTTCAAGAATGTTCAAACACCACTAATTAATTAAAGAAAAAGCATAGCACAGAAGGCAAGCATAAAGTTCTTGATGGTGTGCTTCATGTCTCTTAGGTGTGTTCTGCTAGCCATGGGCAGACACACCTTGCCCTATATGGTGCCACGAGATGTCGCTTCGTCATATTTTTATATTAAGTGAATTATGATCTATAAGTTATGTCGTACAATGCGTTAGATAGTGTGATCTTTTTATCAACACAGAGATCTCAAAATTGGATTTAAAATATGCTACATAAACCTTCAGTTTATTCTCATTTCACTTGCCAACCATGAGAGTTAAAGAAAAAGACTTAAAGTAAACCCCATAGACGACAGTGTGTTGGATGGTCTGATGTCTTATTAACACAAAGAACTCAAATGGACTTAATACTTCATTGGAATTATAATTCTTCAACTGTGCCTTTTCCGAATCTGTGCATAGCGGGGGTTTAGTGCATCATGTTGCCGTTGAAATTATTCTAATCGACCCTTATGGATTTTTATACATATATGTATGGAAGTACTGGTTGTAATTTTTCGACGAATTGACCACTCCTGCCAAAAGGTGGTTTCACCCGTGGTAAGAAGTAATAGGTACTCTATAGAATAATCTAGATGTATGTAAGTAAGCTGTCTCAGACACCACCAAAAAGGTTAGCGTAGAAGGCAGGTGTAAAGTTCTTGATGGTATGCTTCATGTCTCTTAGGTGTTATTTTGCACCTAGCCCCATTCGGCGCCACGAGACACCGCTTCATCATATTTTTATTAAATGAATTATGATCTATAAACTGTGCCCTGCAATGCGTTAAATGGTGTGATCTCGTATCAACACAAAAACCTCAAAATTGGACATAAAATGCGCTACATAAACATTGAGTTTATTCTCTTGTAGAATGAAGAAATAAAATGACAAGGTTTGTAAAATGTAGGCAATTATAAATTGAAACATCCATAAGTTCAATCAAATAAAATTAAAAAAGAGCTTCGTAAAGCGGTAATTTGGGTGAAGTTTGGTGTGAAAATGAAAATGTGTTTGGACATAATTTTTTGAAACATATTTTACTTTTTATTTGAAAAAATATGAAACATTACTTATACTCACAAATTTCTAAAAACTATCGCAATTATAAATTGAAACCCCATAGACGACAGTGTGTTGGATGGTCTGATGTCTTATCAACACAAAGAACTCAAAACTGGACTTAATTCTTCATAGGAATTATAATTTTTGAATTGTATCTTTTTCGAATTTCGTGCGTAACGAAAATTTAGTGCACTGTATTGTCATTGAAATTATTCTAATCGACCCTTTAACCTTTGTTAAGCCATATATAGTCACATTCATCTTCTATTTCATAGTGGGATTTTGTGTCACAAAAGCTGGAGTAGTTTGATCATTTGCTCGTAAGATTTTTGGAACGTATAGATGACAGTAAAATGCACTTTCAATTTTCATCTTCAATTACTGATTGGAATATATTTTATTTCTCTAAACTATCCAATTACTTTGACTTTGTTTCATTAATGATTTAAACATACTTAGTAAAATATATATTATATATATAAAATAATCATGCCAATCTTAATCTTCAAAAAAATCTTAAGAAATTCTAGGTTAATACTTTTGATCTTTAGATAGTAAGTCAACATTATGTTTCTCTTTTCAATTACTATTCTCAATTTTAGAATATTTTTCAATTTCGTAATTGTCTGTCATTATTGAAATTGTCAAAACTGTAGTTGTCTCGGATTATAAATAATAGAGTATTAATTTTAAAATTGCAACTTAAAATTTGCTAGGAAACAACATGGCATGTTCTATTTTAAGGTGGCTGGCATTAACAGAATATACTTAGGATCAAGATATGGAATTCTTCAACTCAATTCCCTATACTTGTGTGTACGGAAAATAAGTATTGATAAAGTTATATTGCATTTTAAAATTTATTTTCTCAACTTAGAACGTAACTTTAAACGTCTAAATTCTGATTTTGACACTATCACGTCGTTGTGTTTCATGTATTTTTCTTTTCTTTTCTTCAATCAGATGATTCTCGCAAGCTGGCTAAGTATGAACTTGCATTCATGAAGAGTGTTTTGAAAGGTATTTTCGGGGCGAGTCCTGGGCGAAGCGCACTAAAAATGCCCGGAGGCGATGGTATGGAGAGAAAGTCTCCAGAGACGTAAGTCCGGGAGTTTGAGGCGCATTTTTGTAGTGAGGGGTAAGCTTGTTTAACCAAAGAATTAGACTCTTTGACTAAAGCTTATTTTTAAGATGAATACGGGTCACTGATAATCAAGATAATGGGAAAGATGAATAATAGACAATATTACAGAAATAAAAGATCGAAGTTTATTTTATTCGAGAATCAGATGCCTTTACAAGCTCTATTCCCCTCCCTTATATAGGAGATTCTTATAACGTACGACTCTTGCTATGGTTACTCATTAATGACTGATTATGACATTAATGAGGCGTTACAAAGGATAACGGTAATAGGGTTTCAGCTACATAACGTTCGAGTAATAAATTGTGGGTCCTTGAATCTGCCCGTAGCTTTGTCTAGATTTATTCTGACCGTGCCTCTCTCCCATTTTGATCAAGTTGACATTCCCGTGGCTGACGAGTTCGTGGGTTTACTGAACCGTGCCTCTTTGTACCGTACCTCTTCAAAGAGTTATGTCCAGCTGTCGTGTTTTTCTGTGTCCACGTGACTGGGTGAGTTGTTAAAAGTTGGCTTACGTGTGAAACTCTTTTTTACCAATACGGATAGTCCCCCCACTTACCATATATTTAACGATTAATATTTGGTAAGTGGATATTCATTTTTGGCGGGAATATTTTGCCGCCGCTTTTCCTTGAATCATTGTATCCTTCTCTGCACCATAGACGTCGTTTGTCACTTCCATTTAATGCTCATACCACGTGTCCTTTTTGGATTGGTTCTGCATTTACTCAGCACCTTTTAGGGCTTTTTGCGGCTGTGCCAGTCTCGAAGTGACATCTTCAATTATGACTTTTCATCATTATTTTCCTTTTTCATCATGTTTGACGGTTGTCTTCCAGTATAAATACATGTTTTCCTTTCTTTGCTTCCATGAAACACTTTTCTAACTCTGTTTTTTGTAAAAAACTTTCTTCTTTGCCTTTGTAAACATGTCTTCTTCAAACTAACCTCAAAGAGTAATAGACATTGAAAGTTTAGTAGCGTTTTCTGCTCCGACTAGGAGTCGGAGGGGTGATAGACTTAGAAGTCTAGGATCCACTCCTTCGAGGGGCTCTTCTTCTTCTCAAATAGTTCCTTCTCCTTCCACTAGATCTCCAGTTACTCTGAGATTTAGGGTTTCTTGGTCTTCGTCTAGAGGTAAAGGCAAACGCCTTCGTGAACATGGAGTCGATGAAATTGTCCCTGCTGAGTTTGTTTTCGCTATGGATAGTCAAGTTCTTGTAGATCAATCTTCTTCTCTTGATAGTGTAGAGAGATATCCAACCCTTATAACTTAGGGTCAGATTTCCTNTACAAGACGGGATATTCTTTTGTTTATACGTATCCTTTCACTTTAGGGTTTAGACCCCCCATTGACCCAGTTATAATCGAGTTTTGCCGTTTTTTCAATATCTGCTTAGGACAAGTCGACCCGCTTGTGTGGCGAGTTGTCGTATGCCTTAGGAGTTTGGCTTCTTTAGCCTCGGTTCCTTTTACCTTCAACCATCTTATTCACCTCTACTCTCCTACCTTATTTCTTGAAGGGGTTTTTACTCTGACTGCTAGAAGCAAAAGAGTGTTAATAACCCCCTGGAGACGATAAGGATAGGGATTGGTATCTCTGGTATGTTGCTATACCCACTGCTGGTTTAGTGGGTGAAGAAAAGCTTCCCTTCCCTGAGAAGTGGAATCGCGCACGTGAGTATGCTTTAGTTCACATTTACTTTTTCTTGTTTTAACTTGAGGTGTTTTATTTAACACCTTGTCTGTTTTTTCTTCTTTCAACAATCATGAATACTGTTGAGAATATCTCCGGTATTCGTGATTGGGTAGAAAAACTGTTATCTGTTGCTCCTTCTGAAGAAAGATCTTGGAAGTACCTCGCTGGGAGGTACGGTTGGCAAGTAAAGACCCACGGTAAGTGAAGCTTTTGTTCTTGCTTCTTTCCTTACTCGAGCCATTTTTCTTTTTGTCGTTTAACTTTTTCCCTTTTTAATAGGATTCTCTGCTCGTGGGGTGTCTGCTTCCTCTATCCTGAAGATGTCCTTGGATCAAGCCTAGGAAATTATCGTTGGTTCATCTTCCTCGAAGAGGAAGATTAGTGAATCTCGTTCCATGGAGGAAGAAGAAGATTAGTGAATCTCGTTCCATGGAGAAAGAGGGTGCTTTAGTGCACAAACCACGGAGAAGGCGAATGGTTTTAGATGACGAACCTGTTGTCTCAACCTTGCCTTCCGTGTCTGCGATCGATCCCCCTGTCTTTGATGATGTTTCACATTCCCCTTTTCGTGATGGTATTGATCTTGCTCCTGACGACGTCCCTTTGGCTGCTGTCTTTCCTGCTTCTTTGAGATAAGTTGCTTCGTCTATTCCTTTGGCTATCTCAACTTCTGTTTCTGCTTTGCCTGTAACTTCTTCAACTCTTCAACTTTCTGTGTCTGCTCCTTTGCCCGTGGCTTCTCCACCTCCTCAACCTTCCGTGTTTCTTGTTGGTCCATCTCTGCCTGCTTCCATGCCTTCCGTTAGGGAAGTAGAGTCTTCCAGCAAAGAGATGTGGCAGGTGGTAATAGAGGTTCCAGCTGAGGGAAACCTTTTCAAGAAGACGGGTGAGCCTGAAGTGTGGCTCAAGTCTTTAATAGGTCCCGCTGAAAAAGCAAAGATAGCTAGCCACGGTGCTCTTACATGAGCCAATGAGGTCGTGCATACCTCTTTGAAGGTATGGTGTAAGTTATCCTCTTTCACTCTCGTATATGAAATTTACCATATCTGACTGGTTTATTTCTTGTAGATTAACCTTATAGGCATGGAGCTTATGAAGAGGATTTCAAACACAGACCAAGAGACAAGAGAGTTGCAGGCAGAAGTTGATAATTGGAAAGCACAATATGATAGCCTAAGGATTGACATGGACGCTTTAGAAGAGGAGAGGAGTACCTTGAAGTGGCAGATGAGACTTATGGCAGCAAAACTAGCAGTGGAGCAGGATTTTTGCAGTCAAGCCGACAAATACAAGAGTGTTCTGGAGTCTTCGTTCGCGGAGCAGCTGTCCCGTGCCTCAGAAGAGATTAGAGACTTGAAGAACTTGTTGGGGCAGAAGGAAGAATACTCAGGTGAGCTTGTGCAATCATTCACTCGTACTCAAGAAGATATTCGAAGGGATTTAGACAAATCTCAAGCTTTAGAGGAGTCGATTGTTCCATTAAGGGCCGCTCATGAAGCTGCGGAGGCGGAGAAGGACGGGCTAAGAGCTGAGCTTCAAGTGTGGGCACAAGATTATGAAGATTTGAAAGAGGTGGCTGCTGTCGATGTGAGCTGGGCGTATATGAATTGTCGCCTTGACACATTGATGGAGATGAGTCAAGAGGGTTTTGACCTTAGTGCTGAAATAGCCAAAACTAAGGAAGCCATGGAGAAGGCTCAACAGGGTCATAACCTCTCTTCACCCGATGGTGAGATTCCAGCCGCTCATACCTCTTCATCCTCAGTTGCTCCCGCTCCTTCTGCCTCTGAAGTCAAACCCTCTCTTTGAAAAGATCTAGCTGGTTTATCCCTTTTTTCTTTTTCTTTGTATCAATTGGTGGTTACCCCCAGTCCCATCGGGGGTAAATTTGGATTTCCTTTAAGTCCCCAAATGACAACTTAGGGGCACCATAATGTAAATATAAAGATCTTATACGGCTAAGTATAAGTTAATACTTGGTTTTAGCCGTTTTTAATATATAAATGTTAGTTCGACTTTTGTTGAGTTTCTGTTTCACTCTTTAAGTCTTTTGCATGCTTTATTTTTCGAGGTTTTAGATTTACCTTCGAGTTTTGCATGTGGAATGCTTTAGACTACTCGTACCTTTTTTAAATAGGCACGGTGTCATATTAAATGTGTGCCTTTTTGTAATAGGCATAGTTTATGGAAGATGGCCCTTTATAATCTACATGAAGAAGACGTCTCAACTTCATGATAATGCATAGAGTGATAGAAATTTTACACATGTTTAAGAATGTTTCCGAGGAAAGTTTTTTGTTTGAACTTCCATGACATTTTACATGTGTTTGGTTATCGTCTAAAACTCACGCTTGCAACTGTTTTTGTTTAACAGATTTAGTATACTCTTATATTTCATAACTATTTTTCATAGGTAACAGTTTTTCGATATTAATACAAGGAAATAACTGTTTTTCACTACTAACAGTTTTTATAAAGATTAGTGTTTTTACCCGCAACTGTTTTGGAAACAGTTTTCTAATAAGTATGAGGGAAATGTTCTCTTATTCATAACTGTTTTTATTTGATAACAGTTTCTTGAACAAATACAAGGGTTTAGATCTTTCATCCATAACTGTTTTATTCGAGAACAATTTTTTGAATGAGTATATTGATGATGATCTTTTTCCCCTAACTGTTTTTGTTACAACAATTTTGAATAAGTATAAAGATGTACATTTCTTTCTCGTGACTAACATTTTGCCTTTCAACCTGAATATGTTCGAAGGTTTTTGCTTTTTGCATTAGGCTTTGTATTTGGATGGCTCTTTTGATTTCTTTCGATTCTGCTCATGTCACTTGTCTTCATTGGGTAGATGGGTCTTTAGGCTCGAGCTTTTGACTTTCTAATAGTCTTATTTGCTTCGTCTTAGCCTTCCATACTATATAGTCCCCTAAGTGTTTGATCTTTGAAGAATGAAATCTCGAGCACTTGATTATTCCTTTCCTTTTGGTCCTTTTCCTGAAAAGGAAAAACATTCCGGACTCGAAGGTATATAGTTTTTTAGATGATGACTGCTTAACCCTTTTTAAAACGCCCATCAAAAAGTGTAATCCTAGACCGGGAATTATGTTATTTCCTCGTGTCTTTGTAGGTCTAATATCATCATCTGGTGATGGGTTAGCTTTGTGCCTATCATCTAAAAAAGTTAGTAAAATTTTTAAATGTTCAAAATAAAATCGAACGTGTGATACCTGACGGGGGGTATTCTTTTCTTTTTAGAATTAACACTTCTTTAGATGGATAGCGTTCCAGCTTGTTGGTAGAACTCTGCCGTCCATAGCTTCCAACTCATAGGCGCCTTTCCCAGCTATGCCTCGGATTTTGTAAGGTCCTTCCCAGTTTGGATTTAGCTTTCCTGCACCTGCTTCTTTCGTTGATTGAAAGACTTTTTTGAGGACGAAGTCCCCAATCTTGAAGTACCTGAGATGAGCTTTACGGTTGTAATAACGCTCTATGATTTGTTTTTGAGCTGCCATCCGTATCAATGCTGCTTCTCTCCGTGGTTCGAGCAGGTCCAGGTTGGTCCTTAATTCGTCGTCGTTTTCACCTTCCATGGCTGTTGAGAACCTTATGCTTGGTTCGCCAATCTCCACAGGTATTAAGGCTTCTGAGCCATAAACAAGTGCGAACGGAGTTTCTCCCGTGGCTATTTTTGAAGTTGTTTTGTATGCCTATAGTACCGCTGATAATTCATCAAGCCAGTTTCCTTTGGCTTTATCCAGCCGCTTCGTTAAATTGTTGATGATGAATTTATTCGTTGACTCAGCTTGACTGTTAGCTACGGGGTGGTACGGCGTTGAAGTGATCCGCTTGATTTTCCAACTTTCGAAGAATTCCGTGATTTGTGAGCCTATGAATTGTCACACGATTTCTTTTGGTATCCCAAAGCGGCATATTATGTTTCGCCATAAGAAGCTTTTAACTTCCTTTTCTCGCACTTGTTTGAACGCTTCTGCCTCTACCTATTTTGTAAAATAGTCGGTTAGCACGAGTAAAAACCGTACATGTCCTTTAGCTGTGGGAAGAGGTCCCACTATGTCCATACCCCATTTCATGAAAGGCCATGGGGATATTATTGGATGTAATAATTCCGCTGGTCGATGCATGTTATTGGCAAACCTTTGGCATCTGTCACATTTGGATACGAAATTCTCGGCTTCTTCTTCCATCTTAGGCCAATAGTATCCGGCTCTGATTAGTGTTTTCACTAAGGATCTCGCCCCTGAGTGATTTCCACAGTGTCCTTCGTGGACTTATTTCATCACAAATTCCGTTTGGTTAGGTCCGAGGCATTTAGCTAGGGGTCCTCCGAACATCTTGCGATAAAGTGAGTTGCGAATAAGGCAGTACCGTGCAGCTTTGCGGCGAAGTGCTTGAGCTGCTTTCCTGTCTTCAGGTACGGTGCCATTCTGCAAAAAATTAAGAATTTCGTTTCTCCAGTCCCAGGTTAGGTTGTTGAAAGTTACCTCATTCCTGTCCTGGTCTATTATTGAATGAAATAGTTGAACGACAATTGTATTGTCTTTGTTCGTTACTTCTGTGACTGCTGCGAGGTTAGCTAATGCATCTGCCTCTGTATTTTCCTCTCTAGGTATTTGCACTACCTTCCATGTTTTGAATTGTCTCACGGGCTCTCGTGCTTTTTCAAGATACTGTTGCATTCTAGTTTCTTGAGCAATGTAAGTCCCCTGTATTTGATTTAGTATCAGTTGGGAGTCGCTGTTGATCACAATTTGCNGCTTGTCGTGTCTTTTCACCCGTGGGTGATATCAAGACTATGCCTAAGCCAGCTCCTTTTACATTTGAAGAACCATCAGTGAACAAGGTCCACAGGCCTGGATTAACACTGTTAAATAGTTGTAACTCTTTTTCTACTTCAGATACAATGCCATTACTAAAGTCAGCAACAAAATCAGCTAGTATTTGAGACTTAATTGCAGTCCTAGGCTGATAAATTATCTCATGCTCACTTAGTTCTATGGCCCACTTGGCTAATCTTCCTGATAATTCTTGTTTATGAAGAATATTTCTTAAAGGATATGAAGTCACAACAGTGATTGGGTGGCATTGAAAATAGGGTCGTAATTTTCTAGATGCCATTATTAAAGCTAAAGCTAACTTTTCCAGATGTGGATATCTAGTCTCAGCATCTAGCAAAGTTTTACTTACATAATAGATAGGTGATTGTTTACCTTTTTCTTCTCTTACCAATACTGCACTTACAACAATTTCTGAGACAGCCAGGTAGATGTACAATCTTTCCCCTTCTTTTGGCTTTGAAAGCAGTGGTGGTTTCGATGGATAAATCTTCAAGTTCTTGAGGGCTTGCTAACATTCTTCAGTCCATTTGAACTGATTCTGTTTTTTGAGAACTGAGAAGAATCTAAAACTTTTTCGGAAGATCTAGAAATAAACCTCCCCAAAGCTGCTATTCTTCCTGTCAGTCTTTGAACCTCCTTTTTATATGTTAAAGCATCAGGTATTTCCTCTATGGCTTTAATTTGAGCGGGATTTACCTCTATTCCTCTGTTTGATACAAGGAAACCCAAAAATTTGCCTGATTGCACTCCAAAAGCGCATTTCTCTGGATTCAACTTCATATTATACCTGCGTAAAATATCAAAAGCAGTAGATAGGTGCTGGAAATGGTCTTGTGCTTGTGTTGATTTTACCAACATGTCATCGATGTACACCTCCATCGTTTTTCCCAGATGTTCTTGGAACATCTTGGTCACTAGCCTTTGATAGGTGGCTCCAGTGTTTTTTAGGCCAAAAGGCATGACTTTATAACAATAAGTTCCCCTATTCGTGATAAATGAGGTTTTTTCCTCGTCTAAAGGATCCATTTTAATCTGATTATAACCAGAATATGCATCTAGAAAGCTTAATAGTTCATGACCTGCGATAGCATCAAGCATTTGATCTATATGAGGCAATGATAATGGATCTTTGGGGCATGCTATGTTTAAATCAGTATAATCTACGCATACTCTCCACTTGCCATTCTTTTTAGGTACTACCACGGTGTTTGCCAACCAGTTAGGGTACGTTACCTATCGTATCAAACCAATCTTCAAGAGTTTATGTACCTCTTCGTCGATCACTTGGTTCTTGAATGATCCTTGATTTCTTTTCTTTTGCTTAACGGGTATGAAGGATATATTTTCATTTAGTTTATGAGTCATCACTTCTGGTGGGATGCCAGTCATATCTGAGTGGGACCACGCAAAACAGTATGTGTTAGCCTTCAAATAATCAATTAACTTACCTCTCCGAGTGGGGCTTAGCCTCGTGCCTATATACACTTTCTGCTAAGGTTTTTGTTTAGATAACGGAACAACTTCGAGCTCCTCCGTAGTTGTTTTGATGTGACCATCTTCCTCCGGTTCATGAATGACGTCCCGTCTGGAATCCGCATCTGTGTGGTATAGTACACCGTCCGTGGTAACTTGACTCTTCTTCTCGTAAGTATTTTTTTCGTGCATGTTTCAATAATATCTACCGTACCTATTTGGGCAGTAATTTTTTTATGTCTGTTTGGGCGGTGTTACCTATTTGGGAGATTTCCTTATCTCGTAATTCTTCCACCTCTATTTTCTTGTTGTAGTGTACCACATAATTTATATTTTTTGCGGTGTGCTGATCTCCTTTGGTTTGTTGAATCCCCCATTCAGAGGGAAATTTAATTACCTGATGCAACGTGGAGGGTATCTCTTTCATGTCGTGGATCCATGGCCTTCCAATGATCATGTTAGAAGCCATGTGAGTATCGATGACTTGGAACCTAGCTCTTTTGATCACCCCCTCAGCATAAGTGTTAAGCTCAATTTATCCTTTTATTATAAACGTAGAGTTATCAAACTCGGATATGTCTCGTGCTTTTGGGATTACTTGATTCCCCAGTAGCATTTCTTCCACGACTCTTAGAAAAATGATATTGACTGAACTTCCTAGATCAATCAACACTCTTTTCACGTTAGTGTCATGAATAAGTAGAGATATTACCAGAGCATCATTTTGCGTAAGCATTAATCCGTTGCTATCTGCATCATCGAAGGTTATATCGTCTTCTCCACGAGCACACTTCCCGTGTGTAATTGTGAACTTTGTGGTTGTATTGCAAATCACTCCGTTTACTTCTTCACCCCCGTGTATTACGTTAACGGTTCGTTTTGGAGAAGGAGGCTTTGGGGGATCCTGCATGTTCATCATATATGCCTGTTTACCTTTATCACAAAATAATTCTGTTAAATAGCCCTGTTTTAACAAATTTTCTACTTCACCTTATAAAAATCTGCAATCTGCAGTTTTGTGCCCATGATCGTTGTGAAATTCACACCAGTGATCTGGGTTTCTTCTATTTGGATTTGACAGCATCTCTTTGGGCCACTTAACCTTGTCTCCCATGTTCTTCAATATCGAGACAAGTTCAGTAGTGTTTACGTTAAAGGTATGATCCCCAATTTGAGTACTACCTGTAGGTCGTTCATCTCGATCTTTTCTGGATCTAGACGAGGATGAGATTACATATCTTCCTTGTA
>ML397522.1:33318-76785 GCA_005239525.1 Nicotiana knightiana | reverse complement strand
TATTTGTTTGAGTTTAGTTTAGTTGATAGTTAATCACAAGTCCCTGTGGGTACGATATCTGGACTTAAAATCCTATATTACTTGTCGACCACGTACACTTGCGTGTGCATTGGGAAATCTACCAACACTTACCTCAAAGTTCTAGGTGAAAAACCCTCTCAAGAATTCCAAAAATTGCCCAAGGAGTGAAATAAATGAACCCAAAATGGTTGAGTCCCGACACTAAATGAGGGTTCTGCCCAGCAGAACTTCCGCATCAACGGTCATTGGGTCGCGTTTGCGACAGTAGACCCGCTTCTGCAGAACTCAACAAGCCTAGCGTAGGCCGCATCTACTGACGGGATCCCACTTCTGCGATGAGCATGCCACTCCTACGACTCAGGATGCTTCTGCGGTTTCCCCAATCACACCTGCGCTTTCGCAGGTACGCACAATCACATGTATCTGCAGTCCATGTCCTAACGCTACCAAGCCGCTTCTGTAGAAAAATTACGCACCTGCGGGCTCGCACCTGCGTCCACAAGCTCTCATGTGAGGGCACACTATAACTGGTGGCACTAGCAGCCCTTTTGAGTCCTAACTCAATCCGCGCATTTTCCGAATGGCATCTGGGGCATCCGAGACTCCATCCAAACATACCAACAACTTTGAAATTGTAAAACGGACTCGCTCAAACTCTTGGAACGCATAAAACAACATTAAAACTAAGAATCAACCCCAAGCCAATTGAATCAAAAATATGAACTTCAAGTTCTTCTAACTTACTCCCAACGCGCCGAAACATACTTAAATGACATTACGGAACTATTCCCGGTCTCGAAATCCCAATTGGATCTCGATAACACCAAAACCTTCTCCAACCCAAATTTAAAGAACTTTAAAACCCTCAAAGAGCCAACTTTCACTATTCGGCGCCGAAACACTCCGCGGTTATCCGAAACCTGATCCGAACATACGGCCAAGTCCAAAATCTTCATACAAACATATTCGAACAGTAAAATACTGATTCCGAGGTCGTTTACTCAAAATGTTAACCAAAGTCAAACTTAGCCTTTTAAAGCCAAACCATGGAACCAAGTGTTCCATTTTCAACCCGAACTCTACCAAATCTCGATCTAACCATCCCCGCAAGTCATAAAATAGTAAAAGCACATACACAGAGTCTTATTTAGGTTCTAGAAAGCAAAACGATCGGTCGGGTCGTTACAATGTCCACCTCTTAAATAAACGTTTGTCCTCGAACGGGTCGAGAATCATTCTTGGAGTGCTGAATAAGTGTGGATATCTGCTCCGCATGTCCTCCTCGGACTCCCAAGTCGCCTACTTGACTGGTTGGCCCCTCCACTGAACCTTTACCACGAAAATCCTCTTGGACCTCAATTGGCAAACCTGCCTAAAAACAATGGAAACTGGCTCCTCCTCATATCCCAAGCTCTCATCTAACTGAATCGTGCTGAAGTCTAACACGTGTGATCTGTCAGCATGATCCCTCCAGAGCATAGACACGTGGAAAACCAGATGAAATCCCGATAGAGTGGACGCAAATAAAGCTCATAAGCAACCTCCCCAACTCGTCTCAACACCTCAAATGGGCTTATAAACCTTGGGCTTAACTTGCCCTTCTTCCCAAACCTCATGATTCCCTTCATCGGCGAGACTTTCAAGAGAATCTTCTCGCCCACCATGAATGATAAATCATGCTCCTTCTGATCCGCGTAACTCTTCTATATGGACTATGCTGTGCGAAGTCACTCCCGAATCAACTTTACCTTTTCCAAGTCACCCATTACCAACTCAGTACTATATAACTTAGCCTCACCAGGCTGGAACCATCCGATGGGAGAACGACATCGCCAACCATATAAAGCCTCAAATGGAGCCATCTCGACGCTGGACTGATAACTGTTGATGTAAGAAAACTCGGTCAAAGGGAAGAATCGATCTCACTGCCCTCCAAAGTCAGTCATACATTCCCTAAGCATGTCCTCCAAGATCTGAACTATCCGTTCTGACTGCCCCTCGGTCTGTGGATGAAAGGATATGTTGAGCTCTACACGGGTTCCAACTCACTTTGTACTGCCCTCCAGAAATGCGAAGTGAATTGAGGGCCTCTATCTGATATGATAGAAATGGGCACACCATGCAACCAAACTATCTCTTGAATATAATTCTAGGCCAACCTCTCTGAAGTATACGTGGTCACCACCGGAATGAAGTGTGCCAACTTGGTCAACCTGTCGACAATGACCCAAAATACATCAAACTTCCGCAAGGTCCGCGACAACCAAACTACGAAGTCCATAGCAATGCGCTCTCATTTCTACTCAGGTATAATCATCTGTTGGAGTAGGCCACCTGCATAAACATCTGCTGGAGTAGGCCACCTGGCCTCTGGTGCTTATACTTAACCTACTGGCAATTTAAACACCTCACAACATACTCAACTATGTCTTTCTTCATCCGCCGCCACCAATGATGCCGCCTCAGGTCGTGATACATCTTCATAGCACCTGGATGAATAGAATACCGTGAAATGTGTTCCTTTTATAGAATCCTCTCCCTCAATCCATCCACATTTGGAACACAGAGACGACCCTAGAGTCGCAGAACCTCATCCTTACAGATAGTAACCTCCTTGGCACCACCCTGTAGTACCATCTCTCTGAAAACCAAGAAGTGCGAATCATCAAATTGTCGAGCCTTGATCTGCTCCAATAGTGTAGACTGGGCAACGACACATGCAAGAACTCGACTGGGCTCTGAAATATCCAAACTCACAAGTCTTTTTGCCAAGGAATGAACGTCCAAAGCTAACGGCCTCTCCTCTATTGATATAAATGCCAAGCTACCCATAATCTCCGCCTTTCTGCTCAAGGAATCCGCAACTACATTCGCCTGGCCCGGACAATAAAAAATGGTAATATCATAGTCCTTTAGTAACTCAATCCACCTGTTGCGCCTCAAATTGAGATCCTTTTTCTTGAACAAATGTTGCAAGCTGTGATGATCAGTGTAAACCTCATCGGACACCCCATAAAGATAATGCCTCCAGATCTTAAGAGCATGAACGATAGCGGCCAACTCCAAATCATGTGCAGGATAATTCTTCTCATGGGGCTTTAGCTGTCGTGAAGCATATGCAATAACTCGTCCCTCCTGCATCAATACACAACCCAAACCAATGTGTGAAGCGCCGCAATACATAGTATACATCCCTGAACCGGAAGGCAACACTAGAACTGGTGCTGTAGTCAAGAGTTATCTTGAGCTTATGGAAGCTCGCCTCACAATCATGGGACCAATGGAACAAAGCACCCTTCTGGGTCAATCTAGTCAATTGTGCTGCAATAGATGAGAGTCCCTCCACAAACTGACGATAATAACCTGCTAACTCTAAGAAGCTCCTGACCTCAACTGCCGTAGTAGGACGAGGCCAACTCTGAAATGCCTCAATCTTCTTGGGATCCACCTTAATACCCTCGCCTGATATAACATGCGCCAAGAATTCTACAGAATCTAGCCAAAACTCACACTTGGAGAACTTAGCATATAAATTCTATTCCTGCAAGGTCTAAAGCACCACTCTCAAATGTTGCTTGTGCTCCTACATGTTGCGCGAATAGATCAAAATATCATCAATGAAGACAATGAAGAACAAATCAATATATGTCCTGAACACCCTAATCATCAAATCCATAAATGTCGTTCGGGCATTAGTTCAAACCGAAGGACATCACTAGAAACTCATTATGGTCATATCTAATATGGAAAGTAGTCTTCGGAACATCCGAATTCCCAATCTTCAACTGATGGTACCCCGATCTCAAGTCGATCTTAGAGAACACCCAAGAACCCTTAAATTGGTCAAACAAGTACCCAATCCGTGGCAGCAGGTACTTGTTCTTAATGGTAAATTTATTCAACCGACGGTAATCAATGCACGTCCGCATAGCCCATATTGTTTCTTCACAAATAACACTGGTGCACCCCAAAGTGATACACTCGATCTAACGAACCCCTTTGCTAGAAGCTCCTCAAGTTGTTCCTTCAACTCCTCCAACTCCTTTGGAGCCATACAGTACGGTGGGATAGATATAGGCTGGGTATCTGGAACCAAATCAATGCAGGAGTCAATATCACGATCTGGTGGCATGCCTGAAAGATCAGAAGGAAACACATCGGAGAACTCCTCGACTATGAGTACTAAATCAATCGCCAAAGTCTCCACCGTAGTATCCCGAACATAGGCTAGATAAGCAAAATAACTCTTCTAGCTGACTAGGTGTGCTGACAGATGAACTCTTCCACTCAAATCTAGGCAGTTTTGGCATCGCCAAGGTAATAGTCTTGGCATGGTAATCAAGGATGGCGTGATATGGAGATAACCGGTCTATGCCCAGGATAACCTCAAAGTCGGTCATATCGAGCAGCAAAAGATCTGCTCTAGTGTCATAACCACAGAATATAACAATGCAGGACCTATAGACCCGATTCACAACAACAGAATCACCCTCCGGAGTGGACATATAAACACGAGTGCCCGAGAACTCACGAGGAACATCCAGGAAATGAGAAAATAGAGACGAGTAGACCATGGATCAATAATACCAAAGCATCCCTAATGTAGACAGAAATAATACATATGATCCGGGAATCTAAGTCCACTGCATCTGGTCTGGCCGGGAAAGCATAGAATCTAGCTGAAGAGCCACCCAACTGGCCTTCACCTGCATGGCCTCTACCTCTAGGACGGCCCCTACCCACCTGCCCTCCACCTTTGGGCATCCGAACGGATGATGTGGCTACTAGTGCTGTAACCATGGGTTGCTGACCCTGCTGCACTGCCTTGCCCTGAAGTTTGGAACAAAATCTCATCATGCGTCCAGGATCACCGCACTGGTAACAACCCCTCAGAGCGGTGGACTGTTGCCATGAGGTCTGACCCTGATGGACTGAATACCCACTGGAAGAACCCTGGATAACTGGTGGGCAGTAGGAACTCTTTGGCATGGCATTGAAATAGGGTCAAACTGGAGCACCCCGAGGGGGTGGCGGTGCTGGATATGTGGGTCTGCTGGGATGACCCCTCATGAACTGACCTCTGGCCCCGATTTGGGCACCTCTAATCTCTCCAGAATAACGGAACTGCTTGTCTTGCGGCATCTACTCTCGACCCCGCTGACGGTAACCCTTAATCCTCCGAGCTATCTCCACAACTAGCTAATAAGAAGTACCCATCTCAACCTCTCGGGCCATGGTGGCCTGAATACCAGAGTACAACCCCGCAACAAACCTATGTACACTCTCCGCCTCAGTAGGAAGTATTAAGTGCATGGCGAGACAACTCAGAGAATCCTGCCTCATTATTAGTCACTAACATCTGACCCTGCTAAAGCTGCTCAAACTGAAACTGCAACTCTTCCCTCAGAGAAGGTGGAATATACCTATCAAGGAAGTTACATGTAGACTGGTCCCAAGTCAAGGGAGGAGAACCTACTGGTCTGCCAAGAAGATAATACTACCACCATCTACGGGCCCTGCCCTCCAGCTAAAAAGTAGTGAAATCCACCCCATGGGACTCTAATATACTCATGTTCTGCAGTTTGTCCCTGCACCGGTCAATGAAGTTATGAGGATCCTCATTCCGCTCACATCCTAAGACATAAGGGTGTAGCCTAGTCCATCTATCCAATAGCTTCTACAGCTCGCCGGCCGCAACTGGTCTGGGCTCAATTACGACTGATGCCACTGGCTGGGCTCCGTCCACGGCTATTGCATCGGGGGTCTGATATGCAGCAGCTGCATGCCTAAGAGCCTGAGCAGTAAGGTTCTTTTCTCCCCCTCTCGCCTGAGATGTGGCTGGGTCTGCTGGAAATAAACAAGCCTGGGTCATAGTGTCCATGAACCGCAACATAAGGCCCATGGCCTACTAAAATCCCGGTGCGGACATGAAATCCACCGGGTTGGACCTACTGTAGGCACCTCGCCATGCTCTTCAATAATAGGATCCTCTACTGGATTCGTTGGTAGTGTATCTAGGGCCAGTCTGGGACGTCCTCGTCCGCAACCTCGGTCTGGTTCCCTCCCCCTGCCTCTGCCTCGTCCTCTAGCAATAAGGGGAGCAGCTCCTCTCGGGTCTGGAACATCCTTCGTGCGCGTTCTCACCATCTGTGAGAGAATAAGAGAAATTAACTTAGTATACCATCAACTTCGCGATAGGAGATGAAGAAAATGTAGTTTCCTAACACCCTATAGCCTTTCGAAGATAAGAACAGACGTCTCAACACCGATCCACAAGAGTCTATTTGGCATGCTCATAACTTGTGAGACCTATGTGAACCTAGTGCTCTGATACCATGTTTTCATGACCCAATTTCTCCTATAGGCCGTGATGGCGCCCAATGTTATCGCTAGGCAAGCCAACAATGAACTAACTCTGTGATCCTTTCTTTTAAATATTTGAAGTAGTTGATTTTTAGTTTATGAATAATTTAGAAGAAAGAATTTAATTAAAATGAGAGATCAAAATTTTGAAAGCAAGTGAGATAAGTAAAATAACCCAAAACCATCAAGTGTCTACTATCATAAATCTCCAAGACCTGGTGTCGCAAGTGTATGAGCTACTAGTATAATATACAAAAGAATACTACTCTATTATCTGAAACGAAATAGACAGAAAATAAAGCAAAAGAAAGACTTCGACTGCTGTAGAACGGGCTCGAAAGGCAGCTCACCACAAAGTCTCGTAGTAGTCAAGGATGCGCATCGGACTGATATCCAGATGCACCTGCCTCAGATCCTGCACATTTAGGGCAAAAGTGTAGCGTGCGTATATAAACAACATGTACCCAGTAAGTATCTAGTCTAACCTCGAAGAAGTAGTGACGAGGGGTCGACTTCTACACTTACTATGGGACAACAATAAAATATATAAAATTCTAATTAAACATGGGGTATATAAATGATAATGGAACTCAGGAGCAAGAAATAAGTAAACAATCTTTTCACCGATAGTAATACCAAATCAATTTCCCTCATTTAACAATTTAATCTCTCAAGCCACTGAAACAATATCAAATATAATTGGTCTTCCAGTATTATTACGCACGAATTATGCCAAGGACGTACGATCCGATCCATAATACACATACATATATTGTGTGCACTGTCGAGTGTCGAACGGCACGAACCATAGATGCATCTATTAACCTGTCGGAGCGAAAGACCTTCGCTCGTGTGAGTAGTGGAAATTTACCCCGCTCGCGGAATTTACTTGCGACGTGGTTGATTATAGATTTCTCAAGTTATCATAATATCCCTCAATTATTTCCAAAACAATAAATTCAACTAGAAAATTTTAAAATCTTAAAATCCTCAATCTCAGCTCTATTCAAGGTAATTAGTAAGCATAATCAAATAATGGTGTCAACAAAGCATGGTGTAATCTAAAACTACCCGGACACAATATAGCAACGTATGGACTCTCTTCACCTCGTGCATACGTATCCTCCACAAATAACATATTAATTAAATTCACTTATGGGATAAACTCCCTCTTACAAGGTTAGAAAATAGACTTACCTCATTTCAAAGCATACTTTTCGGTCCAAGATTGCGCTTAAACCCTCAATTCAGTGTCAAATGACTCAAAACTAGTCAAATGTTATGTACAATAGGCAATACATGTTCAAAAGATCATATACTAACCCCAATTGAAGAATTCCTAAAATTCTCCACTAGGCCCAGATGCCTGGATTTCGGAAATTTTCGAAGAAAGTTTTTACCCATAACCTCAGGAACTCATATATATGATTTTCACTAAATTCCATAACCATTTTTGTGGTTAAATCCCATTTTTATCAAAAACTTAGGTTTTCACCTAAACCCGTGATTTTCACTAATTTACATGTTAAAATCTACCCAAAACCTATGTTTTAAGAAAATATTATGTAGGAATTACTTACCTCAAAGGGCTAGGTGAAAACCCCTCTCAAGAAGCTCCAAAAATCGCCCAAGGAATGAAATAAACGAACCCAAAATGGTTAAGTCCCGTACATTAAATGAGGGTTCTGCTCAGTAGAACTTCTGTATATGCGGTCATTGGGCCGCATTTGCGGCACCGTTCCTGCGGCACTACGACCGTTTCAGCGAAACTCCACATGCCGCATCTGCTGACGGGATCCCGCTTCTGCAGCGATCGTGCCGCTCCTGCAGCTCAGGCCGCTTCTGGCATTTCCCCTATTTCACCGCGCGCTTGCATGTGCGCACAATCACCCACATCTGCGGTCCATGGGCAAATGCTCCCAAGCCACTTCTGTGGCAAAAATTACGCACATGTGGGCTCGCACCTGCGGCCAAAAGCTCGCAAGTTCGGGCTTTTGTAGAACAGGTGCACCAACAACCCTTTTGAATCTTAACACAATCTGCGCATCGTTCGAATGGCATCCGGGGCCTCCGAGGCCCCGTCCAAACATAACAACAAGTTTGAAATCGTAAATCTGACTTGCTCAAACTCTCGGAATGCACATAACAACACTAAATCTATGAATCATACCCCAAACCAATTGAATCAAAAATATGAACTTCAAGTTCTTCTAACTTACTCCCAACACGCCGAAACATATTTAAACTACTCGGAATGACATCAAATTTTGCGTGAAAGTCTTAAATGTCATTACGGAATTATTCCCATTCTTGGAATCTCAATTGGAACTCGATAACACAAAACCTACTCGAAACCAAATTTAAAGAACTTTAAAACCTTCAAAGAGCCAACTTTAACTATTAGCCGTTGAAACGCTCCCGGATTATCCAAAACCCGATCCAAACATATGCCCAAGTCCTAAATCATCATACGAACCTACTAGAACCATCAAATCCCGATTCTAAGGTCGTTTACTCAAAATATTGACTGAAGTCAAATTTAGCCTTATAAAGCCAAGCCATGGAACCAAGTGTTGCGATTTCAACCCGAAATCTTCCAAATCCCAAACTAAACAAGTTGGTTGTATGTTGAACAATTTTTGAAGAGTAGTTAAAATATTTCAAAAGCTTCCCCATTAATTACTACATGCTCTTGGGGGAAACCAGTAGAATGACTGAAGATATGAATAGTTGATTTATTCAAAGATATGCCACAGTTTTCAATTCTGAGGACACGAAATTTTAAAAAAACAGGATGGCCGAATCTATCTGTAGGACTGCCTATGTATCTTGTTGGAACAAGAATCATATCATACGTAGTTCGGACCCGAGATTGATAAAATTGTGAAAGGTTGTATTTATTGGATGGTTTTGTTGGAAACTAAGCAACTAAGTAAAAGATGTCAACAGGAAGTGAGGTTAGGTTGTTATCCTATAGGGCGGGTGGGCGAGTGGAGACTGGTAGTATTTGAGTAAATGGTAGATGAAGTTTTGGATGAGATTGGTAACGTAGCGCATGGATAAGTCTTAAATGTGAGTAGCAGTCTCTAATGGTGGAAATGTTGTGACTAGATTTGAATGTTTTGATGGTTGTCACAAGTTAACCATTAGTTTTGAAAAGTTAAGAAAGGAAAAAAGAAAGAAAGAGAAAACGAGTTAGTATGAGATAATAATAAGATATAATAGTGCTAGATTGGATAAGTAAACGTCAAATAAAATTATGTAGCAAATAAAGTCATGTAGCAAGTAAAGCCAACAAATAGCGTTCCTAATATGTAAGTGACCTCTTTGTGCCAGAGGTAGACCTAGCGTGTGTTTAACGGGTAAATATGTCGTAATATGTTATTCTATTACTCCCGATTAATTGAAATAATCAATTTCCCAACATAATAACTGTGTAGAATTCGTTACATGTCAAGTCAAAAAAAGTAAGATACAATGTACTTCAAAAATAATAGTAATTTTTTCCTTCATTGTTGTTGATTTCTAGTAAATAATTGATCCAAACTTGAAGTCTTCATACTTGTCATAGGAAAAAAAAGTTAGTCCAACCCTTTTTTTTAAACGTTTAATTTATTAGAGCAAATTGTCCATATTCGGGCACAACTATCCTTCAAATATGCCACATATCATGACAAAGTGTCACTTGGGATCGTGAACCCACTTGGACATTTAAGGTAAATTCAACTAATGGACTTAATACACGAAAGGTATTAAGCCTCCTAAGTCAATGAAATTATGAATGTTCTTAATGAAGGGTATCAATTTCGCTCTATCTTAGGAAGACTAGAGTTGGCTTCCTAAGAAATAAGGCTTCCCCAAGCAGACAACTTGGGAATGGAAAGTCTGTGGCTGTCGACTGCACCATTAATCGGCTGAATCTATAACAACATTCTTACTAGATTGGTAGTGGATAGCCGCAAACCACGTAACCACTTAAGTGTGTGAATTGTGTGAGGTTTCCAGAAGTGAAAGGAGTGAAACGGAATGACAATTTATATCAAAGCAGTAATACATAGATAACAAATAAAACAATTATGGCACACAAATAATCTAAAGTCAAATACAGTAAGCACATAAACTTTAATTAACCTAAATCCGTTATAGTTAGTACATAAGTCCCCCAGTAGAGTCGTCAAGATGTTATACCCCATTTTAAATTGATTAAAATAAGATATAACATATAAGCAATTCCGAATTTGATTAAAGTTAAAGAGTCGCCACCTAAATTGATTGTAGTATTATAATAAGTATAACCCTGTTTAATGTCTAATTAGCCTAAAGATTCTAGGTGAAGGTTCAATTAATCTAAAGGGATGGTTTTAAAGGCACCCTTTAAGATTCATATTAAATGGTTAACCGACCGAACTTAAATTAATTAAGGCTAAGGGTAGGTGTTAAGTCTAAACATATATAAGTGTGCAAAATATAATTGTTAAAAGGGCTACTAAATCAAATATAAAAAATTGTTGATACATTTCAAAAGGCGTCAATTTTTATTTTATTCCGGCATGTGGACTCTATGCGGCAGCGACATTGAGTCTTGAGACTATCAGACGGGAGAGTGATAAAATAATATTCAATAGGTGAGTGATTCTTGAGTCTAGCGTTGGTGGCTCCAGGGTTTCTAAACGGGTTCTAACAGGATATATTTATAGGAGAAGAACTAGGGTTAGGGATTAAGTGAGAATTTGAAATCAAGGGTTTGAATTTCAGTCAAAAATGCGTTTGAATCTGAATGTTTGAAGCCTTCACGTGATTCTTCGAGCTCTTATGATTTTGGGAAAAAAACAAATTTGAATTCAAGGAGTGAAGTAAAACGTCTGTCAAATGGACGAGCACACTGTCAACAATGATTGTGGCAGCCCAAGCTTTCATCAAAATGGTAAAGGGGCATGTGAACACTGTTGAGGGTAGAGGGAATGAGACAAGGCGTTAGGGTTAGGGAAATGGGTTGAAATATTGGGCTGCAAGTACTGGGTTGTTTTTAAAAAAAATATTGTCCGAATTTTGTGGACTTTTCCTTTCTTTCATTTAGTTTCTTGGGATTCTAAACAAGATAATACTATCAAGTTAATTAAGTATTTAATAGCCTTTGTAACGACTCAACCAGTCGTTTTGCTTTCTAGAACTCCGTTCCCCTAAATAAGACTCTCCGTATGTGCTTTTAGTGTTTTATGACTTTCGGGGAGGGCTAGTTCAGGATTCGGAAGGATTCAGGTTGCAATCGGAACACTTGTTTCCTTGGTTTAGCTTTACAAGGCTAAGTTTAACTTTGGTCAATATTTTGAGTAAACATCCTCGAAATCAGGATTTGATGGCTCCACTAGGTCTGTATGATAATTTCAGACTTAGGCTTATGTTCAGATCGGGTTTTGGATGATCTAGGGCCGTTTTGGCGCCTAATAGTGAAAGTTGGCTCTTTGAAGGTTTCAAAAATATTTAATTTGGTTTGAAGTAGTATTTGGTGTTATCAAGGTCCAACTGGGATTCCAAGCCTCGTAGTAGTTTTTTATGGTAATTTAAGACTTGCCCACAAAATTTGGTTTCATTCCGAGTAGTCTAAGTATTATTCGGCGCGTTCGGAACAATTTGGAAACTTAATGTTCATATTTTGATTTAATTCGGTTTCAGGGTGAGATTCTTAGTTCCATTGATGATTTACGTGGAGAGTTTGAGAGGGTCCACAATATGTTTATAGACTTGTTGGTGCATTTGGACGAGGTCCCGAGTGGCTCGGGTGAGTTTCGGACCGCCCGGAGCAATGTTGGAAAAACTAGAAATTCAAGTTTTGGTTTCCTTCTTCGCGAACGCGGAAGGACACACACGTTCATGATGAAGGAATTGGGGATGGGGAATTTTGTGCTACGCGTTCGTGATAGCCAGCCCGCGTTCGCGAAATTGTGGGACCTGTGAACTTCGTGCTCACATGAGGTGTCCCGCGTTCGCGTAGAGGAGCTTGGGCTGGACTTTGGGCCACTGTTATTCGCGTTCGCGAAGGGTAGGCTAAGCCAGCCTCGGCGTTCGTGAAGTCCTTGTCGCATTTGCAATGAGTCATCGCTGGGGGCTAGGGTCATTTGCCATCGTGAACACGAGGCCCATTCCGCGTTCGCGATGAAGAAGGCAGCTGGGTAGTGTGTTTTAAAATCGGAACTTAAGCCATTTTTGGGTTCACTTATTGCACCCTTGGGCGATTTTGGAGATTTAAAGAGGGGGATTTCAACCTAGATTTTGAAGGGAAGTAATTTCTCCCTAATGTGGGTTTAATCATGGATTATGGGTAGATTTTGACATGTAAATTTGTGGAAATCATGAGTTTAGATGAAAAAAAAATCTAGGTTTTGATAAAAATGAGATTTAACCATAAAAATGGTTATGGAATTTAGTGAAAATTATATATTTGAGTTCATGAGATTATGGTTAACAACTTTCTTCAAATATTCTGGAATCCGGCACGTGGGCTCGGGGATGAATTTTAGGAATTCTTCATCTAGGGCTGGGAAATCACTTTAATAGTTAGGATATGAACTTTTGAATATGCATTGACTATTTTATATAACATTGACTATTTTCGAGTCGTTCGGCACCAAGTTAAGGGTTTAAAGAACAGTTGCGGATTGGAAAGTAAGTTTTGAGATGAGGTAAGTCTCTTTTCTAACCTTGTAAGAGGGAATTAACCCCATAGGCGAATTGAATTAATATGTGCTTCTATTTATGGTGGCTACGTACGCACGATGTGACTAGAGTATAAATGTATCTACTAATTATGCTTATGTACGGGTAGTTTAGGATTCAAATCATGTGATACTTGCGATGTTTGCACCCTACTTTCTAATTTAAGTGCTTAAATCATATTGGAACTTTATAAATGAATTGTAAAAGGTTGAACTTCATTTACTTGAGTTTTGGACGGGTTACTTGACCGTTAATGAAAATATGATATTTCCTTGAATATTAGCCTCTTAATAATCTTTGAATCGGTTGTTTATAAAGCATTTTCTCTTCTTGTGGAACGGGCCTAACGCCTCGGCAGTAGAATAGATGCATCTATGTTTCGTGTCGTTCGACCCTCCGCAGTGCACATTTCAAATATTGGTATGTTGAATCGGTAGTACGACCTTGGCATAATTCATGCGTGATAATTCTTGGAGCCCAATTATAATTGATATTGTTTCATTGGCTTGAGAGATTATTTTGTTAAATGATAGAAATTAATTTAGGATTTACTGTTAGTGAAAGAATTTTTCATTTATTCCTCTTTATTGAGTTTTCACCTATATTTATATAGTCCATTCTTAGTAAGAATGTCATTATTTTATTGCTATACCATAGTAAGTGTCGAAGTCAACCCCTCGTCACTGCTTATTCGAGGTTATACTAGATACTTACCAGGTACATGTTGTTTATGCACTCACGCTACACTTCTGTACTAATCGTGCAGGATCTGAGGCATGTGCATTTGGTTATCAGTCCGATGCACACCTTGAATTCCTCGAGACTTTGCAGTGAGCTGCCTTCGGAGCCCGTTCTGCAACACCCGAAGTCTTCCTTTTATTTTTGTTTTCTATCTATTTCACTTCAGACAGTAGTGTACTATTTTTTTTATATTCACTTGTGACACCAAGTCTTGGAAATTATGCTAGTAGACACATGATGATTTTTGGGTTATTGTACTTATCTCATTTGCTCTTAAAAGTAGTTATCTCTCATCTTATTAGATTTTTACTTCCTACTTATGCACTAGTTAAAAATCAGCTTTTTTTAAAATGTTAAAAGAAAAAATCATAAGGTTGGTTCACTATTGGATTTCCTAGTGGTAATGTTGGGCGCCATCACGGCCTATAGGAGAAATTGGGTAATGACAACATGGTATCAGAGCAGTAGGTTGACGGAGGTCTCACAAGTTATGAGCAGGCCTAATAGAGTCTTGCAGATCGGTGCAAAGACGTCCGTACTTATCTTTGAGAGGCTATAGGGTGTTAGAAAACTACTCTTTCTTCATCTCCTATCATGCAGTTGATGTTATACTAAGTATATTTCTCTTACTCTCTCATAGATGGTGAGAACGCGCACAACAGATGTTGTAGACCGGGTAGGAGCTGCTCCCCCTGTTGCTAGAGGCTGAGGCTGAGGCCGGGGGAGGGCACTGGCCCGAGGTAGGGGACGAGGACGTCCCAGAGCTGCCCTAGCCATGCCACCAGTGGATACAGTAGAGGATCCCATTATTGAAGAGAAGGGCGAGGTGCCTGCAATAGAGCCAGCCTCGGTAGATTTTTTGTCAGCACTAGGCTTCCAGTAGGTCATAGGTCGTATGCTACGGTTCATGGATACTATGACCCAGGTTGGTTTATTTCCAACAGACCCAGCCACATCTCAGGCTAGAGGGGAAGCACAAATCACTACTGATCAGGCTCCTGACATGAAGCTGTTGTTTATCAGACCGCGGGCACACTACATATGGGCAGAGCCCAGCCAGTGGCAGCAGCCGTACCTGAGCCCAGACCAGCGGAGAGCCGCAAATGCTATTGGATAGATGGAATTGGATACACCCTCCTGTCTTTGGAGGTGAGCGACATGAGGATCCACAGGAGTTCATTGATCGGTGCAGGAACAAACTGCACAATATTAGAGTCCCACAGGGTGGATTTCACTAATTTCCAGCTAGAGGGCAAGGCCCGTAGATGGTGGCAGTCACATCTTCTCGGCATACCAGCAGGTTCTCCTCCCATGAATTGGGATCAGTTTACTTGACTTTTCTTGGATATGTATATTCCACCCTCCCAAAGGGAAGAGTTACGGTTTCAGTTTGAGAAGCTCCAGCAGGGTCAGATGTCAGTGACCGATTATGAGGCGAGATTCTTTGAGTTGTCTCGCCATGCACTTATGAAATTTTCTACTGAGGCAGAGAGAGTACGTAGGTTTGTTGCGGGGTTGCACTCCGGTATTCAGGCCACTATGGCCCGAGAGGTTGAGATGGGGACTTCTTACCAGCTGGTTGTGGAGATAGCTCGGAGGATTGAGGGTTATTGTCAGTGGGGACGAGAACTGATGTCGCGAGACAACTGGTTTAGTTATTTTGGAGGTTTAGTGGTGCTCCATCTGGGGGCAAAGGTTAGTTTGGGAGAGGTCGTCCTAGCAGGCCCACATATCCAGCACCGTCTCCTCCTCGGGGTGCTCCAATTCGATCTAAATGCCATGCGAGAGAGTTCCTACCACCCACTAGCTCTTCATGTTCCTCCAATAGGTATTTAGGCCATCAGGGTCAGACTTCGGGTAAGTATTCCTTCGTACTGAGAGGTTGTTTCGAGTGCGGGGATTTAAGCCACGTGTAGAGGTTCTTCCCTAGGCTTCGGGACAAGGCAGTGTAACAGGGTTCTCAGCCTATGATTACAAAATTGGTGGCCGCACACGCCGTGGTATGTGTCCACTTTAGTGGGCGATTCTGTTGTTGTGGATTGGGTTTATCGATCCTGCATTATTACATTTTGTGGTTATGAGACTAGAGAAGATCTTCTGCTGCTTGATATGATCGACTTTGAGGTCATCCTGGGCATGGATTGGTTATCTCCATATCAAGCAATCCTTGATTTCCATGCCAAGACTGTTACTTTGGCGATGACAGAGTTGCCGAGATTGGAGTGAAAGGGTTTGTCTGTCAGCACACCTAGTCGGATCATCTATTTTTTGAAGGCTCGACATATGGTCGAGAAGGGTTATTTGGCTTATCTAGCTTATGTTCTGGACACTACCGCAAAGACTCCAGTGACCGATTCAGTACCCGTAGTCCTGGAGTTCTCCGATGTGTTTCCTTCTGATCTTCCAAGAATGCCACTAGATCGTGATATCAATTTTTGCATTGATTTGGCTCCAGGTACTCACCCATCCTATATCGATCCAACCGTACCTTATGGCTCCGAAAGAGTTGAAGGAACAACTTGAGGATTTTCTAGCACAGGAGTTCGTCAGCCCGAATGTATGTCCTTGAGGTTCACCAGTGTTATTTGTGAATAAGAAAGATGGGACTATGCGGATGTGCATTGACTACGGCTGGTTGAACAAAGTTACCATTAAGAACAAGTACATGTTGCTGCAGATTGACAATTTGTTTGACTAGTTGCAGGGTGCCAGGGTGTTATCTAAGATCGACTTGAGATCGTGGTACCATCAGTTGAAGATTCGGGATTCGAATGTTCCAAAGACTGCTTTCCAGACTAGATATGGCCAGTATGAGTTTCTAGTGATGTCCTTCGGTCTGACTAACATCCTAGCGGAATTTATGGATTTGATGAACAGGGTGTTCATGCCATATATTGATTTGTTCGTCGTTGTCTTCATTGATGACATTTTGATCTACCCGTGCAGCATGGAGGAGCACGAGCAACATGTGAGGGTGGTGCTTCAGACCTTGCGGGAATAGAAGTTATATGCTAAGTTCTTCAAGTGTGAATTTTGGCTAGATTCTCATCTATTGCAGCACCCTTGACTAGATTGACCCAGAAGGGTGCTCTGTTCCCTTGGTCCGATGATTGTGAGGCGAGCTTCCTGAAGCTCAAGACATCTTTGACTATGACACTGGTTCTGGTATTGCCTTCCGGTTCGAGGATGTATACTATGTATTATGACGCTTCACGAGTTTGTTTGGGTTGTGTATTGATGCAGGATGGGCAAGTTATTGCATATGCTTCACGTCTTCTAAAGCCCCGTGACAATAATTACCATGTACATGATTTGGAGTTGGTTGCAATTGTTCATTGTCTTAAGATCTGGAGGCATTATATTTATGGGGTGTCATGTGAGGTTTACACCGATCATCGTAGCTTGCAGCATTTGTTCAAACAAAGGGATCTCAATTTGAGACAACGCTGCTGGCTTGAGTTACTGAAGGATTATGATATTATCATTATTTATCATCCAGGCAAGGCGAATGTAGTTGCGGATGCCTTGAGCAGAAAGGCAGAGAGTATGGTTAGCATGGCATTCATTTCAGCAGAGAAGAGGCCCTTAGCTTTGGACATTCAGTCCTTGGCTAACAGAGTTGTGAGGTTGGATATGTCAAAGCCCAGTCAAGTTCTTGCATGCGTCGTTTCCCAGTCTTCACTATTGGAGCAGATCAGGGCTCGACAATTTGATGATCTGCACTTGTTGGTTCCCGGAGAGACGGTACTACAGGGTGGTTCCAAGGAGGTTACTATAGGTGAGGATGGTGTTCTGTGACTCCAGGGTCGCCTCTGTGTTCCTAATGTTGATGGCTTGAGGGAGAGGATTCTAGAGGAGGCACACAGTTCTCGATATTTTATTCATCCAGGTGCCACAAAGATGTATCGCGACCTGAGGCATCATTATTTGTGGCGGCGGATGAAGAAGGACATAGTTGAGTATGTTGCGAGGTGTCTAAATTGCTAGCATGTTGAGTATGAACACCAGAGGCTAGGTGGCCTACTCCATCAGAAGATTATACTTGAGTGGAAATAGGAGCGCATTACTACGGACTTCGTAGTTGGGTTGCCACGGACCTTACGAAAGTTTGATGCAGTTTGGGTCATTATCGACAGGTTGACCTAGTTAGCACATTTCATTCTGGTGGTGACCACGTATACTTCAAAGTAAGTTGGCCCAGATTTATATTTAGGAGATAGTTCGGTTGCATGGTGTGCCTGCTTCCATCATATCAGATAGAATCCATCAGTTCACTTCGCATTTCTGGAGAGCAGTACAGAGTGAGTTGGGGACCCGTGTAGAGCTCAGCACATCCTTTCATCCACAGACCTATAGGCAGTCAGAGCGGACAGTTCAGATCTTGGAGGACATGCTCAAAGCATGTGTGATTGACTTTGGAGGGCTGTGGATCGATTCTTTCCTTGCTTACAACAACAGTTATCAGTCCAACATCGAAATGGCTCCATTTGAGGCTTTATATGGTCGGCGATGTCGTTCTCCCATCGAATGGTTTGAGCCCAGCGAGGCTAAGTTATGTAGTACTGATTTGGTGAAGAATGCCTTGGAAAATGTAAAAGTGATTCAGGAGCGACTTCGGACAGCACAGTCTAGATAGAAGAGTTACGCGGATCAGAAGGTGTGTGATTTATCATTTATGGTGGGCAAGAATGTTCTATTGAAAGTCTCGCTGGTGAAGGAGATCACGAGGTTCGGGAAGAAGGGCAAGTTGAGCCCAATGTTTATAAGCCCATTTAAGGTGTTGAGATGAGTTGGGGAGGTTTCTTTGCCTCCAATTCTATCAGTAGTTCATCCGGTTTTTCAGTGTCTATGCTCCGGAGGTATCATGTCAACATGTCACATATATTAGACTTCAAAACGATTCAGTTAGAAAAGATTTTGGGTTATGAGGAGGAGCCAGTTGCCATTGTTGATAGGCAGGTTCGCCAGTTCAGGTCCAAGAGGATTTCCGTGATAAAGGTTCAGTGGAGGGGACAACCAGTCGAGGAGGCAACTTGGGAGTCTGAGGAGGACAAGCAGAGCAGATATCCAAACTTATTTTAGCACTCCAGGTATGATTCTAGACCCGTTCGAGAACGAACGTTTGTTTAAGAGGTGGAGAACGTAATGACCCGACCGGTCATTTTGCTTTATTGAATCCCGTTCCCCTAAATAAGACTCTCTGTATGTGCTTTTATTGTTTTATTACTTGAGGCAATGGCTAGTTAGGGATTTGGAAAGGTTCGGGTTGAAATCGGAACACTTGGTTCCTTGGTTTGGCTTTAAAAGGTTAAGTTTGACTTCAGTAAAAGTTTTGAGTAAATGCCCTCATAATTGGGATTTGATGGTTCCAATAGGTTCAGATGATGATTTTGGACTTGTGCATATGTTCGGATCGGGTTTTGGATAACCCGGGAGCGTTTCGGCGCCTATAGTGAAAGTTGGCTCTTTCAAGGTTTTAAAGTTCTTTAAATTTTGTTTGAAGAAGGATTTGGTGCTATTGAGGTCCAATTGGGATTCCAAGCCTGGTATTAGTTCTGTATTGTGATTTAAGACCTGACCACAAAATTTGGTGTCATTCTGAGTAGTCTAAGTATGTTTCGGCGCGTTCGGAGAAATTTGGAAACTTGAAGTTCATACTTTGATTGAATTAGGTTTCATGGTGTGATTCCTAGTTTCGTTTTTTATTTTCACGTTTCAAGAGTTCAAGCAGGTCCTTATTATTTTTATAGACTTGTTGGTGTATTTGGACGGGCTCCCGAGTGGCTCGGGTGAGTTTCGGACCACCCAGAGTATTGTTGGAAAAACCAGAAATTCCAGTTTTGATTTCCTTCAATTAGGGTTGGGAATCAATTTAATAGTTAGGATATGAACTTTTGAACACGCATTGACTATTTTATATAACATTTGACTAGTTTCGAGTGGTTTGGCACCGATTTGAGGATTTAAAGAACATTTGTGGATCGAAAAGTAAGCTTTGAGATGAGGTAAGTCTCTTTTCTAACCTTATAAGAGAGAATTAACCCCATAGGCGAATAGACTTAATATGTGCATCTATTTTTAGGGACTAAGTATGCACGAGGTGACGAGAGTCCCTACGTAGCTACTAATTATGCTTATGTCGGGGTAGTTTAGGACCCAAATCATGTGATACTTGCGATGTTTCCTCCCTACTTGCTAATTTAAGTGCTTAAATCATATTGGAACTTCATAAAGGAATCGTAAAAGGTTGGATTTCATTTACTTGAGTTTTGGACGGGTAACTGGACCGTTAATTCAAAATTGATGCTTCGTTGAATACTAGCCTCTGAATAATCTTTGAATCGATTGTTTATAAAGCATTTTCTCTTCTTGTGGAGCGGGCTGAACGCCTCGGTAGTAGAGTAGATGCATCTATCATTTGTGCCCTTCAATCCTCGGTAGTGCACAATTTATATATTTGTATGTTGGACCGGGCCGTACGACCTCGTCATAATTCATGCGTAATAATTCTTGGAGCCCAATTATAATTCATATTGTTTCATTGGCTTGAGAGATTAATTTGTTAAATGATGAAAATTAATTTGGGATTTACTATTAGTGAAAGAATTTTTCATTTATCCCTTGTTATTGAGTTTTGAGCTGTATTTATATAGTCCATGTTTAGTTATAATGTGAGTATTTTATTGTTAGCCAATAGTAAGTGCTGAAGTCGACCCCTCGTCACTAATTCTTCGAGGTTAGACTAGATACATACTGGGTACATGTTGTTTATGTACTCACGCTACACTTCTGCACTAATCGTGCGGGATCTGCGGCAGGTGCATCTAGTTATCAGTCTGGCGCGCATCCTTGACTTCCTCGAAATTTAGCGGTGAGATACCTTCCAAGCCTGTTCTGCAGCACCCGAAGTCTTCCTTTTGTTTTTATTTTCAGTCTATTTCACTTTAGACAGTAGTTTAGTATTGTTTTTTGTATATTCTATTAGTAGCTCATACACTTGTGACACCAGGTCTTGAAAATTATGCTAGTAGACACATGATGATTTTTGGAATATTTTGCTTATCTCATTTGCTCTTAAAATTAGTTATCTCTCTTCTTATTAAATTTTTACTTCCTATTTATGCACTAATTAAAAATCAGCTATTTTTATAATGTTAAAAGAAACAATCATAAGGTTAGTTCATTGTTGGCTTTCCTAACGGTAACGTTGAGCGCCATCACGACCTATAGGAGAAATTGGGTCGTGACAGCCTTAACAAGATTATAATTTCTACCAACTTAACAAAATAGTTATGAGATACTACAAAATAACTATTGCATGAAATGTCTAATAATTTATATAAGTGTGGGATGAAAGAAATGTTATTATTTCTCCTAAATAAAGCAAGGTTATATTTCCATAAAAATGACAATAAGAATAATATTTAGAAAAATTATAATGATGACGATGATGATAGTGACAATAATAACAACATAACGAAAAATACTAGAAGTAATAATAGTCATAATAATAATGATAATAGTACTAATAGTAATTGTAATATTTAAATAATAATAATAATAACAAAAACAACAACAACAACAACAACAGTAGTAGTAGTAAATGTTGAAAAAGTAACATATTTGATGTCTTAATAACTTAGAAGATCAAGGAAGTTAATTGTAAAAAAGAAGAGAAAAAATTGGATGTCAACAAAAAGGATAAGATCTTTCGTCCTATTTAGTATGCCCGTAGAACAATGAATGAGGCCCAACTAAATTGTGCCACAACAGAAAAACAGTTACTAGCAGCAATTTTTGCTTTTGATAAGTTTCGATCTTATTTGATAGGAACCAAGGTCACTGTTTTTACTGATCATGAAGCTTTAAAATACCTCTTAGCAAAGAAAGATGCTCGATCTAGATTGTTAAGATGGACTTTACTTCTACAAGAATTTGACCTTGAGATAAAAGACAAAAAAGGAACAGAAAATCAAGTAGCTGACTATTTGTCTAGATTAGAAAATCCCTCGCCTCTTGAGTTTAGCGAATTAAAGGAAGAATTTCCTGATGAACACATTTTCTCGGTTAACTCAATCGTGACTCAACCACCCTAGTTTGCAGATATTGCAAACTACTTGGTTGGAAAGTGGACACCCCAAGATCTCTCTTACCAGCAAAGAAAAAAGCTTATATCTAATGCAAAGTATTATTTGTGAAATGAACCTTACTTGTTTAATAATTCTACAGATAATATCATTAGAAGATGTGTGCCTGAAGAAGAGATGAACAAAATATTATATCACTGTTATAATGGAGCAATTGGAGGTCATTATGCAGCAAATCGAACAATCTTTAAAGTTTTGGAAGCTGGATTTTTCTGGCCAATTCCCTTTAAATATTCCCAAGCATATGTTGCACAATGTTACAGGTGTCAGAGAATAGGTAACATCACTAAGAGAGATGAGATGTCATTGCAATCAATATAGGTATGTGAAATATTTGATGTTTGGGGAATAGATTCATGGGTCCCTTCCCTTCTTCTCATTCTTTTGAATATATCCATGTGGCTGTGGATTATGGGTCAAGATGGGTTGAAGCCATCCCCACAGGAAAAAATGATGCTCGAACTATGTGCATTTTTCTCAAAAAGAATATTTTTACCAGATTTGGCACATCACGAGTCATTATTAGTGACCAAGTGACTCATTTTACGAATAGAAAATTTTCTTTGCTGACAAAATATGGTGTGACGCATAAAACAGGAACACCATACCATGCTCAAACTCAATGGCAAGTTGAAGTTTCCAACTGTGAGATAAAAAGAAATCATGAAAAACGGTTAGATGATGCATTATGGGCGTACCGTACGGCGTTCAAAATGCCAATTGGAACATCCCCATATAGATTAGTCTTTGGGAAAGCTTGTCAGTTTACACTTGAATTGGAACAAAAAGCTTTTTGGGCACTAAAAGCGTTAAACTTTGTATTAGCCTCTGCTGGTAAAAATAGATTTTTTTAGGTTAATGAACCGGAAGAAATGGATTGGAAGCCTATAAAAATAAAAATAAAAACTTTTTAAAGAAAAAACAAAAAATGGCATGACAATTTGATCCGACCAAAACTTTTTAAAAATGGAGATCAAGTGCTTCTTTACAATAGTCGACTCAGGCTATTCCCAGGAAAATTAAAATCAAGGTGGACAGATCCTTACAATGTAACAAATGTTACTCCATATGAAGCAATTGAAATCCAACAGAACAATGGAGGTGACAAGTTTAAGGTAAATGGTGAAAGACTAAAATTTTACTTTGGAGGACATTTTGAGCAACATTCATCGGTCACTTTGACAGACTGATGAATATCACAAGTAATAAGTCGAGCTGACGACGTTAAACTCAGAGAAATAGTGACATACCCATAGCCATTGAGGGTGAAGCAATGGAGCCTTATAAGTCCAACATAGGTGTGTAACGACCCGGTCGGTCGTTTTGAGAGTTAGAGCCCCAAACCCCTAATAACTGCTTTCCCCGTACCTTTTTCTTCTTTTGTGACTTGCCGGAAGGATTGATTGAGAGTTTCGGAGTGTTTGGAGACACTTAGTCCCTAAATGAGAACTTAAATCTTAGAATTTGGACCGCAGTCGGAATTGTGTGAAGACAGAACCAGAATGGTATTCCGTCAACTCCGTTAGCTCCGTTGAGTTATTTTGGGCTTCGGAGCGCGCCCGAAATGTGTTTTGGAGGTCTGTAGCAGATTTAGAGTTGAATTGGCGAAAGATTTGGATTTTTGGCGATTTTGGCCAGTAGCGGAAATTTTGATATCGAGCCCGGAATGGAATTCCGGAAGTGACTTTAGGTTCGTAGTGTCATTTCTGACCTGTGTGTGAAATTTGAGGTCTTTCGGACTAGGTTTGATGTGTTTCGGAGTTGTTTGTCGAATTTGGAACATTCTAAGTTCTTAGGCTTGACCCCGTGCTCAATTCATGTTTTTGATGTTGTTCGACGTGGTTTGAAGGCTCGAATAATTTTTTGTACGGCGTTGAGGTCCCGGGGGCCGGGTGCTTAACGGACTAGATTTGGACTTAGAAGATTGTAGAAAATTGCTGGTGTTTAGTTGTTGGTTTTCTCTTATGCGATCGCGTAAGAGGAAATGCGATCGCGTAGGGTTTTTTTAGGGCAGTGGTAATTTACCTTATGCATTCGCGAGTGGAGGGATGCGATCGCATAGGTTCGTCGGGTTATGCATCGCGAACGCGTGGGATAGGCCGCGTTCGCGAAGAAGAAATAAGGAAGTAATGGAGTTGGGTGTTGCACTTTGAAGTCGCGTGTGGTCAGTCGTGATCGCGTAGGTCTTAGAATCCATTTCATCGCGTTCACGTAGAGTAAAATTTTGAGGCAGCAAAATTGTTCTACGCGATCGCGAGGGTGGTTCTGTGGTCGCGATTAAAGAAACAACTTGGCAAATTTAAAGTACTAAAATCGAGGGTTTGAGTTCATAACTCTATAATTTGATTGAGAGCTCGGTAGGAGGTGAAACTTGGAGAGATTTTCGGAGGGAATTTTCGGGTAATGATTCCTAAATCCTTTATGATTAATTCCCGCTAATCTAAGCTTAATTTTATCATTTAATTTTGGATTTGGGTGAAAATTTGAGAAAAGTTCTTAGGCCGAATTTTGGAATTTTGATCGAGAATTTGGTATCGGATTCGAGTAAATTTGGTATGGTTAGACTCGTGAGTGAATGGGTGTTCGTAATTTTTGATTTTTACCTGATTTCGAGTCGTGGGCTTGGAGAGACTTTTGCGCGTTTTCCTATTTACATTCCTTAGCTTCGAATTTACTAGCTAAAATAGTTACTTGTAGTATTAGTTAAATTATGAAATTGTTTTTATTAGATTCTGTCCATTCGGAGTTGAATACTCGTGCCAAGAGCATGATATCGGGTTGATTTAAGCGGTTTGAGGTAAGTGGCTTGCCTAACCTTGTGTGGGTGAACTTTCCCTTAGGATGTTTTGGTACTAATTGATGTATGGGCGCCGTGTACGTGAGGTGACGAGTAAGTACACGGGCTATGTTTGTGAAAATTCCCGATTTTCTTCTAAATTATAAATTGTTTTCCTTTAATTGAACTGCACTACTATGTTTATTTGCCTTGTTTAGATTGGGAAACCATGCTATGTGTTTTGACTGTCTACTTGAAATTTTGTGCAGCATGTTTAGGTAGATTCCTATTTCCCCTTGGTTGAATTTAGACTAAACTGTACATATCAATGTTGTAATTGCCATGTAATTATTGCGCCACATATTTACTTTGGGACTACGAACGTATTCTGGGAGATCCCCTTGTCTTGCATATTTACTTTGGGACTACGGACGTATTCCGGGAGATCCCTCTGTCTTGCTTATTTACTTTGGGACTACGAACATATTCCGGGAGATCCCCTCCCCTTGCCTTGCATATTTACTTTGGGACTACGGATGTATTCCAGGAGATCCCCTAGCACTGCATATTTATTTTGGGACTACGAACGTATTCCGGGAGATCCCCCTGTACTACATAATTGTTCCGGGACTACGGGATGGTATCCCGGGAGATTTCCCTGATATATTTTCTTTGTTCTGAGCTGAGGGCTCCTTTGACTGTTGTTTCTGTTAACTTCCTTAACTATTTTGTTGTAGAATATACTTGTACCTTTCACTGTTTTAGTTCATTATATTACTCCAGTAGGGGCCTAACCTGACCTCATTACTACTCGATCGAGGTTAGGCTTGGCACTTACTGGGTACCATTGTGGTGTACTCATGCCCTTTCCTGCACATGTTTTTCGTGTGCAGATCTAGGTACGATTTATCAGACTCGGACTTAAAGTGTTGTTGCTGCTCGAGGAGGCTTCAAGGTACTTCTTCTCGCGTCCGCAGACCTCGGAGTCCCATTCTATTCCCCCGTGTAGAAACATATCTCCTATTTTTCTTCAGACACTGTATAGAGAAATATAGACTTGTAGTATCTTATGACTGACGTTATTTCGGGTTTTGGGAATGATGACCTTGTATATGCCGAGTGGCACTATCCTTGTGTATTACATTATACTATTTGGTTTTATCTTTATGTTTTCTTTTCATTTTCTAAAATAATAGGCTTACCTAGTAGAGACTAGGTACCGTCACAACACCTTTCGGAGGGGTAAAATGGGTCGTGACAAGGTGTAATGACCCGATCGGTCATTTTGAGCATTTGCACTTTGCTCAATAGTTTATGGGAATGAGTAGCTTCGTATGATATATTATGACTTATGTGAATCGTCAGTTCTGGTTTTCAGGTGGTCCGGAATCGGTTTGGAAGAATCAATTTCATTGTTTAAGCTTTAAGTTGAGAGAGTTGACCAAGTTTGACTTTTTGTGTTTGACCCCAGAAAGGAGTTTTGATGATTCCGCTAGGTCTGGATGGTGATATTGGACTCGAGCATATGCCTGGATTTGCATTTGGATGTTTCTAGAAGGCTTCGGCACAAGTTGACAAAAATTGAAAATTTGAAGGTTTGGAAAGTTCATAAGTTTGACCGGAAGTTGACTTTGAGGATATCGGATTCGGATTTTGATTTCGGGAATTGGAATAGCTTCTCGTGTCATTTGGGACTTTTGTGCAAATTTTGGGTTCATTCTGGGATGATTTGATATGTTTCGGTGCATGTTTTGGAAATTGAAATTTCAAAGTTCATAGATTTTGATTGAGTGTGATTCGTAGTTTCGATGTTTTTATGTGTGTTTTGAGGCCTCGAGTAGGTTCGTGTCATTTTGGCGCTGTTGTGTTCTTCTGTTTCTTGGTGTTTCAATTCTTCATCGCGTTCGCGTGGAAAGTGTCGTGAACGCGTAGTGTATTTTGATGGCAGTAGCTTTTCTTCTTCGCGTTCGCGAAATATGTCCCACATTCACGTAGAGTTGGGGAAAGTCCTCTTCGCGTTCGTGTAGTGTTGAGGTTGGCAGCTGGGAATTGGAGCGTTCTTCTATGCGATATCCTAAGGTTAGTTACGTTCGCGAAGCTTTGGCAGCAGTGTTCATCGCATTCACGTGGGTTGTATCGCGAACGCGTAGAGTCTTTGTGGCAGTGTGAGTTTTATTCATCACGAACGCGATGAATTTCCCGCGTTCGCGAAAGAGGAGGCTTGGGCGGACTATAAAGTACTTTATTTCAAGGGATTTCAGCCATTTTTAAATTTTTGGAGCTATGAATCACGGATTGAAGCTATTCTTGAAGCAATTTTCACCATGTAACGACCCGATCGGTCGTTTTGAGCTCTAGCGTGTCGTTCATCAGTTTAAGGTCATGAGCAGCTCCGTTTCAGGTATTATGACTTGTAGGTGTGGTCAGAATTGAATTTCGGGAAGTTTAGAGTTAATTTGGAAAGAAAATTCTCATTTCGGAAGCCTTAAGTTGGAGAAATTGACTAAGATTGAAATTTTGAGTAAACGATTCCTGCAGGTTCGTATGGTGATTTCGGACTTGGGCGAATGTCCGGATCGGGTTTTGGGTAACTCGGGAGCGTATCTGCGTATATTGCGGAAGTCAGCATTTTTGAAGGAATTTCCTAAGTTTGGCTTGAATCACATTTCAAGTGATATTGATGTCCGTTTGGGATTCCGAGTCTGGGAATAGCTTCGTATGGTGATTCTAGAGTTGGGAGCGCGATCGGAAGTAAATTCAGACGTCCGTAGGTCATTTTGAAGTCATTTGGCTAAAGATAGAAAGTTGAAGGTTTTTGAGAAATTCGACCGGAAGTCAAAATTGTGATATCGAGGTCGGAAGGCGATTCCGGAAGTTGGAGCAGGTCCATAATGTCGAATATGACTTGTGTGCAAAATTTGGGGTCATTCGGAGGTGATTTGATAGGTTTCAGCATCGGATGTAGAAGCTGGAAATTTCAAAGCTCATAAAGTTTGAATTTTAGTGCGATTCGTGGTTTCGACGTTGTTTGATGTGATTTGAAGCCTCGAGCAAGTCCGTGGGATGTTATGGGACTGAGTCGTGGGATTTGGACGGGATCCCGGGGGCCTCGGGTGTGTTTCGGGGTGAATTCGAACCATTTTTCTCCGTTTTGCTGTTGCTGTGTTCTGGTGTATCTGGTGTGCTATGCGAACGTGGCCGATGGAATGCGATCGCGAAGAAGAAATTTAAGGGCTGGATTCATGGTCAATGAGATTGCATAAGGATAAGTGCGATCGCGGTGAAGGGATTCAAGAAGCTGGATTTTTTTTTGCCTATGCGATCGCAGTGTTAGGATTACAATCGCACAGTGTGCGCTTGGAGGCTTTTTCACGACCCAATTTACCCTCCGAAAAGTATCGTGACGGCACCTAATCTTTATGACTGGGTAAGCCTAAAATTTGCAGAAATGACAGAATCAATAAAATAAAGACAGAAAAGATATCAAGTAGATGTAATGTAGCTGCTCAGCATATACATATATACTTCCCACAACCCGGAATGTCACCATAGTCACAAGCTCTTTACTAAATGTAGCTCTATACAATGAAACAACGGAAAAATATACAGGTCTTCTATGCTTATATTAGAGTAGAAGGGGACTCGTGGGATTCAGCGGACGCGGCAGAACTAACTCGCGGTCTCCTGGATGCTGGTAGCCGATTCCTAACCACAAAACTGGGTGCTGGTACTTGGATCTGCACATGGGGAAAACATGCAAAGGGCGTGAGTACTCCACATTCGGTACTTCGTAAGTTCCAAGCCTAACCCCAATTAAGTAGTGATGAGGTCAGGTTGAGGCCCTACTGAGTTTGTAAGAACAAGTCAATATATAATTTTAAAAACAGTAAAATACAGATAAGCAATGATAACAGGATTAACCAAGACGGAAGGGTTTAATAACAGAAAGAGAGCCCTCGGCTCAGTACAACATATATCTCAACAGTAAATGTGCAATGCAGTATATGGGGAAAGCTTTCGGATCTCAGTCCGTAGTCCTAATTTAAATATGCTATGCAGTACAGGGTGAAAGCTCCCGGATCTCTGTCTGTAGTCCCAATTTAAATATGCATTTCAGTACAAGGGGAAAGCTCCCAAATCTCAGTCCGTAGTCCCATGTTAAATATGAAAAGTACAGGGGGAAACCTCCCGGATCTCGGTCCGTAATCCCAATTTAAATATGCAAAACAGAAGTATGTCAATTATGTCTCAACTAAACAGTCCAGGAATAACGACATGTAGGAATAGAGTAAAACTGCCTAAGCATGATGTGACTAGTAGAAAATAAGGGGAAATCAATTCAGAACATGTAGGCATGCTTAAATTTAGGCTATCTACTCAATTAAGATAGGAAACAGTAATATATGAATGAAATGAGCGTTTTCATGGGAGAAAAATAAGATTTTAGCAACCATGATCCGTGTACACACTCGTCACCTCGCGTACACGGGGTCCACATTACAAAATCAGTATAAAAATGCCTAAGGGAAGATCCCCAACACAGAGTTAGGCAAGCCACTTACCTGGACTGCTATAATCAACTAAATACCAAGCTCTTGCCACGAGTATCTGACTCCGGGTGACCCAAATCTATTCAAATCGATTGCATGGTGTAAATATCACTTCTACGGAACAAAATAGCTAATTATTTATAAGCAAACACACGAAATTAGAAAACTCACCCAAAAAGAACCCCGGGCCCACGTCTCGGAATCAGGTAAAATTTATATTTCCCGAACACCCATTCGCTCATGAACCCTTTCGAACAAGAATCAAAAAAATCCGACGTCTAAATCTCCCTAAATCTTCAGATTTCTACTTGGGAAGATTTCATCTCATTTCCATGGTTTTTCATTCAATTTACTTGATTAGATTGAGGAAAATGATAGGGATTAATGATATATAAAGGGATTAAGGTTAGAAAACGTTACCTATGATCCTCCTCTTCAAATCCCACTGAAAATCACCAAGTTCCGAGCTCACAATCGATTTTGGAATTATGAAATTCAAACCCTCGGATTTTGATATAAACTGTCCAGACATTTCGCACCTGCGACACTAGGATCGCACCTACAGAAACCCAATCGAAGGTGCGGAAATTCATTAAGTGGTCTTGGGTCGCACCTGCGTCCCCGCACTTGCGGAAATACCCTCGCAGGTGCAAAAATTTCTTTATTGGCCTGGGGTCGCACCTGCGGCTCTCCCTTTGCACATGCGTGTCCGCACCTGCGGAAATACCATCGCAGGTGCAATACACCAGAACCAGAATGGCTCAGCTGTTCTCAATTTCACAAACCTCACCCGTTGGGCATTCGAAACAACCTCGAGGCCCCCGGGACCTCAACCAAACCTACCAACTGACCCTAGTACCTTGTTCAAACTTGGTCGAGCCTTAAATACGCATCTCATAACATCAAAATCATAAATTATGCATAGATTCAAGCATAAGAACTTAGGAAATTTCTAGAATTCACATCCGATGCCGAAACACGTCTAAACTCGTCCGAATGACCTCAAATTTTGAGCATAGGTCATAAATGAAATTATGGAACTACTGTAGTTTTCGGACATCCATTCCAAGTCCGATCACACATATCGGCCGAAATCGTCGAAATTCTAACTTTGCCAATTCAAGCCTAAATCCACAACCAACCTCGAAAACACATTTCGAACACGCTCCTAACCCTGAAATCACCCAACGGAGCTAATAGAGTCAACAGAATTCCATTCCGAATCCGTCCTAACACAGCTCTAGCTACGGCTAGATTTCTAAAGCTAAATTCCACATTTATGGACTATGTGTCCGAAATCACCCCGGATTTCATCACTCAACGCTCCGACAAGTTCCAATAGCAAGAATAGACATGGGAGAAATGGTAAATAGGGGATCGGGGCGCAAATTCTTAAAACGACCGGCCGGGTCGTTACATCTTCCCCCTCATAAGAAAATCGTTCGTCCTCGAACGAGCATAGAAACATACCCGATGTTGGGAAAAGATTAGGGTACTGACCCCGCATATCCTGCTCGGTCTCCCAAGTCGCCTCCTCAACTGGATGACCCCTCCACTTAACCTTTACTGACGCAATATCCTTTGACCTGAGCTTTCTGACCTGCCTGTCCAATATAGCCACAGGCTCCTCACATATGATAGATCCTTGTCCAATTGGACTGAGCTGAAATCCAAGACATGAGTCGGGTCACCGTGATACTTCCGGAGCATGGAGACGTGGAACATCTGATGCAACCCTACTAGGCTGGGAGGCAGGGGTAGCTTATAAGCAACCTCCCCAACACGTCGCAACACCTCAAAAGGGCCAATAAATCTCGGACTCAGCTTTCCTTTCTTCCCGAACCTTATGACGCCCTTTATAGGCGATACCCGAAGCAAAACCCGATCACCAGTCATAAATGCCAAGTCACGAACCTTCCGATTCGCATAGCTCTTCTGCCTGGACTGAGTTGTGCGAAGTCTCTCCTGAATCACCTTCACCTTGTCCAGGGCATCCTGAACCAAGTCTTTACCCAACAATCGGGCCTCGCCCGACTCAAACCATCCCACGGGAGACCTGCACCGCCTACCATACAAAGGCTCATACGACGCCATCTGAATGCTGGACCGGTAGCTGTTGTTGTAAGCAAACTCTGCAAGAGGCAAGTATCGATCCCAAGACCATCCAAAATCCATCACAAAGGCACGGAGCATATCCTCGAGAATCTGAATCGTGCGCTCGGACTGCCCGTCCGTCTGAGGGTGAAAAGTTGTGCTCAACTCTACCCTGCTGGCTAACTCCTGCTGGATGGCTCTCCAGAACCGTGAAGTGAACTGTGTACCTCTGTCTAAAATGATAGATACTGGAATACCGTGGAGGCGAACAATCTCTCTAATATAAATCTCAGCCAACCTCTCCGATGAGTATGTAGTCAGTACTGGAAGGAAATGGGTTGATTTGGTCAGCCGATCCACAATCACCCAAATAGCATCATGCTTTCTCAAAGTTCGAGGAAGTCCAACCACAAAGTCCGTGGTGATCCGCTCCCACTTCCACTTTGGAAGCACAATCTATTGAAGTAACCCTCCCGGTCTCTGATGCTTACATTTGACTTGCTGACAGTTGAGACACTTGGCTACAAACTCTGCTATATCCTTCTTCATCCTTCGTCACCAATAGTGCTGTCTCAAATCCTGGTACATCTTCGCGGTACCCGGATAGATGGAATACCGCAAACTATGGGCCTCCTCAAGAATCAACTCCTGAAGCCCATCCATGTTGGGCACACAGATACGGCCCTACATCCTCATCACCCCGTCATCTCCTATAGTCACATCTCTGGCATCACCCCACCGGAATCTATCCTGAAGAACCAAAAGGTGGGGATCATCATACTGGCGCTCTCTGATATGGTCATGAAGGGAAGATCGAGCAACCACACAAGCTAATACCCAACAAGGCTCGAAAGATCCAATCTCACAAACTGACTGGCTAAGAACATTTAAGGCTAGAGGCCTCTCAGCTGCATGAAGGTATGCCAAACTCCCCAAACTCTCCGCCCGGCGACTCAAGGTGTCGGCCTCCACATTGGCCTTCCCCGGGTGGTATAATATTATGATGTCATAGTCCTTTAGCAACTCTAACCACCTACGCTAGCGCAAATTTAGATCCTTCTGCCTGAATATGTGTTGCAAACTCCGGTGATCCGTGAATATCTCACAGGGAACACCATATAAATAATGACGCCATATCTTCAGGGCGTGAACAATCGCTGCCAAATTGAGATTATGGACAGGGTACTTTTCTCATGGACCTTCAACTGTCTGGACGCATAGGCAATCACCCTACCGTCCTGCATCAATACCGCTCCCAAGCCAATCCTCGAAGCATCACAATAAACTGTATAGGATCCGGAACCGGTAGGAAAAACCAACACAGAAGCTGTAGTCAGGGCTGTCTTGAGCTTCTGGAAGCTCTCCTCACACTCCTCTGTCCATATTAAAGATGCACCCATCTGGGTCAGTCTGGTCATAGGCGCTGAAATGGATGAAAATCCCTCCACAAAACGACGATAATACCCAGCCAAACCGAGGAAACTGGGGATCTCAGTGGCTGAGGACGGTCTGGGCCAACTCTGTACCGCCTCCACCTTCTTTGGATCTACCTTGATCCCATCCAAAGACACCACGTGGCCTAGGAATGCCACAGAATCAAGATAAAATCCACACTTAGAAAACTTGGCATACAACTTCTTCTCCCTCAGTGTCTGAAGCACGATCGTCAAGTGCTGCTCATGATCCTCCTAGGACCTAGAATATACCAGAATGTCATAAATGAACATAATGACGAAATTATCAAGATAAGGCTGAAATATGTTGTGCATCAGATGCATGAAGGCTGCTGGGGCATTGGTCAGCCCAAATGACATATCAAGGAACTCATAGTGGCCATATCTGGTCCTGAAGGCAGTCTTCGAGATATCTGGTTCCTGAATATTCAACTGATGATAACCAGAACGTAGATCAATCTTGGAGAACACCCTAGCACCCTGTAACTGGTCAAATAGATCATCAATGCGAGGCAATGGGTACCTGTTCTTCCCTGTCACCTTATTCAGATGCCGGTAGTCAATACACATACGCATCGAGCCATCCTTTTTCTTCACAAATAATACCGGAGTGCCCCAAGGTGATACACCGGGCCTGATGAATCCCTTCTCAAGCAACTCCTATAACTGATCCTTCAACTCCTTCAACTCAGGAGGATCCATGCGATAAGGAGCAATGGAAATGGGCTGAGTGCCCGACAACATGTCAATGCCGAAATCAATGTCTCTATCGGGTGGCATACCCAGAAGATCATCTGTATATACATCAGAATAGTCTCTGACAACTGGAACTGACTCAACTGTAGGGGTCTCAGTACTAACATCTCTCACATATGCCAAATATGCATCACACCCCTTCCTAACCATCCGCTGAGCCTTAAGAAAAGAAATGACTCGGCGGAGAGTATACTCCAAGGAACCTCTCCACTCTAACCTCGGAGATCCTGGCATAGCCAACGTCACGGTCTTGGCGTGACAATCAAGAATAGCATAATAGGGAGATAGCCAGTCCATACCCAATATAACATCGAAATCTACCATACTGAGTAGTAGCAAATCAACTCTAGTCTCAAAACTACTGATAGTAATCAAACATGACCGATATACGCGGTCCACAACAAGAGAGTCTCCCACCGGAGTACAAACATAAACAGGGGAACTCAAAGAGTCTTGGGCTATCCCTAGATGTGAAGCATAATAGGAAGACACATATGAATATGTAGATCCTGGATCAAATAATACTGATGCATCCCTATGACAAATGGGAACAATACCTGTAATGACTGAATATGAAGCAATGGCCTCGGACCGGGCCGGAAGAGCATAGTATCTGGCCTGGCCTCCCCCTCTAGGGCGAGCTCGACCTCCCCCACCTCCACCTCGAGCTGCCTGAGGTGGTGGGGTAGCAGTTGAGGCTGGAAGAATAGCTGGAGGACCTAGTGGAAGACGTGGAGCCTGATAAATCTGAGGGGGTGCACCCTGATAAGTCTGAGGTGGTACGCCCCTCCTCGCTTTGGGGAAATCTATGACCATATGATGAGGGTATCCACACTAAAAGAAACCCCTCGGAGGACGTGGCGACCGCTGCTGACTCTGAACTGGCCTGCTGGGCTAGCCAGTGATAGCACCTTGAGCAGGAGGCACCTGAGATACTAGGGGTGCGTAATAAGGCTACTGAGGTCTAGGAGGAGCTGGAATACCGATGGCTGCTGGGAGAGCTGAATGAATAGGGCGACTCACAAAACCCCTACCATAGCATGCTGCTGGTGCACGAGCTCCTGAAGAATGACCAGTCTCTGGAGACCTCTTGGCCTCTCTCTCCTCCCTGTCCCGGGCTAACATAGTCTCAATCCTCCGGGCATTACTCACGGCCTGCTGGTAAGTAATATCGGTCTCCAGCTCTCTGGCCATGCTGGTACGAATACTGGGGTGGAGTCCCTCAATAAAGTGTCGAACCCTCTCTCTGACAGTGACAACCAAAGTTGGTGCATGGCGAGCCAAATCGCTGAAACGGACTGCATACTCTGACACAGTCATGGCACCCTGGCGTAGCTGCTCAAACTCCGCACGCCGAGCATCCCTGAAGCTCTGAGGGACAAACTCAAATAAGAACATCTCAGAAAACTGAGCCCAAGCAAGTGAAGCTGCCTCGTCCGGTCTACTAAGCTCAAAAGCACGCCACCACTGATAAGCTGCTCCCCTCAGCTGGAAAGCAGTGAAAGAAACCCCACTCGTCTCCACAATACCCATAGTGCGGAGAATAAGATGACAACCCTCAAGAAAACCCAAGGCGTCATCCGAAGCTAGTCCGCTGAACTCAGGTGGGTGGTACTTCTTGTACCTCTCAAGTTGAAGTTGCTCTGCTCAGGAACAGCTATCCTAACCTCATGTTGAGCTGGAGCTGCTGGGGGCATAGGAATATACTCTGGGACCTGCCCAATATGAACTCTCTACTCGGGAGTACGGGCCACGGGAATCTGTGTCCCTCCTCCGGCCTGGGATGTAGCTGGAGCTATAGGAAGTAGACCCGCTTGAGACAGAGTACTGAAGGCACTCAAGAACTGGGCCAATGCCTCCTGGAGGTCTGGAGTAATAGTAGGGACCTCCTGTGCCCCTCCAACTGTAGCTGCTGGGGGCTCCTCTGCCTCTGCTCTAGCCGGTGCTCGGGCTGCACCACGTGCTCGTCCTTTGCCCCGGCCCCGGCCCCGGCCCCTGCCTATGGTGGCTTTGATTGGGGACTCGTGTGCCTGGTCATCAGTACGTCCGGTACGGGTACGAACCATCTGCAAGAAAGAATAGAATAGAGTTTAAGAATTCAATGACAGCAACTAGCACGATAAGGAATTCCAAAGAATTTGGTTGTTCTTAACAGTTACATAGCCTCCCAAAGATAGGTACGGACATCTTCGCACCGATCCGCGAGACTCTAATAAACCAGATGGGACTTGTAACTCCTATGAACCTAGACGCTCTGATACTAACTTGTCACGACCCAATTTACCCTCTGAAGGGTATCGAGATGGCACCTAGTGTCTATGACTAGGTAAGCCTAAAATTGCAGAAATGATAGAATCAATAAAATAAAGACAGAAAAGATATCAAGTAGATGTAACCTATCTTCTCAGCATATACATTTATACTTCCCAAAACCTGGAATGTTACCATAGTCACAAGCTCTTTACTAAATGTAGCTCTATAAAATGAAACAATGGAAAAGTAGTCTTCTATGCCTATAATAGAGTAGAAGGGGACTCATGGGATTCTGTGGATGCGGAAGAACTACCTCACCGTCTCCTGGATGCTGGTAGACGACTCCTAACCAGAAACTGGGTGATGGTACCTGGATCTGCACATGGGAAAAACATGCGCAGGAAAGGGCGTGAATACTCCACATTCAGTACTCCGTAAGTGCCAAGCCTAACCCTAGTCAAGTAGTAACGAGGTCAGGTTGAGGCCCTACTGAGTTTGTAAGAACAAGTCAATATATAATTTTAAAAACAGTGAAATACAGATAAGCAATGATAACAGGATTAACGAAGACGGAAGGGTTTAATAACAAAAAGAGAGCCCTCAGCTCAGAACAACATATATCTCAACAGTAAATGTGCAATGCAGTACACGGGGAAAGCTCTCGGATCTCGGTCCGTAGTCCCAATTTAAATATGCTATATAGTACAGGGGGAAAGCTCCCCGATCTCTGTCTGTAGTCCCAATTTAAATATGCATTTCAGTACAGGGGGAAAGCTCCCGGATCTCGGTCCGTAGTCCCAATTTAAATATGCAAAACAGAAGTATGTCAATTATGGCTCAACTAAACAGTCCACGAATAACGACAGGTAGGAATAGTGTAAAACTGCCTAAGCATGATGTGACTGGTAGCAAATAAGGGGAAATCAAGTCAGAACAGGTAGGCATGCTTACACTTAGTCTATCTACTCAATTAAGATAGGAAACAGTAATATATGAATGAAAATGAGCGTTTTCATGGGAGAAAAATAGGATTTTAGCGACCATGACCCGTGTACGCACTCGTCACCTCGGGTACATGGGGTCCACATAACAAAATCAGTATAAAAATGCCTAAGGGAAGATCCCCAACACAGAGTTAGGCAAGGCACTTACCTGGACTGCGCTAATCAATTCAATACCAAGCTCTTGCCACGAGTATCTGACTCCGGGTGGCCCAAATCTATTCAAATCGATTGCATGGTGTAAATATCACTTCAAGGGAACAAAGTAGCTAATTACTTATAAGCTAACACGTGAAATTAGGAAACTCGCCCAAAAAGTCCCCCGGGCCCACGTCTTGGAATCGGGTAAAATTTATATTTCTCGAACACCCATTCGCTCATGAACCCACTCGAACAAGAATCAACAGAATCCGACGTCTAAATCTCCCTAAATCCTCAAATTTCTACTTGGGAATATTTCATCCCATTTCCATGGTTAATCATCCAATATACTTGATTAGATTGAGGAAAATAATAGGGATTAATGATATATAAAGAGATTAAGGTTAGAAAATGTTACCTATGATCCTCCTCTTCAAATCCCACTGAAAATCGCCAAGTTCCGAGCTTACAATCGATTTTGGAATTATGAAATTCAAAACCTCAGATTTTGATGTAAACTGCCCAGACATTTCGCACCTGCGACACTAGGATCGCACCTGCGGTGCCACACCTGCAGAAACCCAATCGCAGGTGCTGAAATTCATTAAGTGGCCTCGGGTCGCACCTGCGGCACCCCTTTCGCACCTGCGGAAATACCCTCGCAGGTTCAGAAATTCCTTTATGGCATGGGGTCACACCTGCGGCTCCCCCTTCGCACCTACGTGTTCGCACCTGCAGAAATACCATCGCAGGTGCGAGACACCAGAACCAGAATGGTTCAGCTACTCTTAGTTTCACAAACCTCACCCGTTGGGCATCCAAAACAACCCCGAGGCCCCCAGGACATCAACCAAACCTATCAACTCACCCTAGTACCTTGTTCAAAATTGGTCGAGCCTTAAAAACGCATCTCATAACATCAAAATCATCAATTATGCATAGATTCAAGCCTAAGAACTTAGGAAATTTCTGGAATTCACATCCGATGCCGAAACACGTCTAAACTCGTCCGAATGACCTCAAATTTTGAGCATAGGTCATAAATGACATTGAAGAACTACTGTAGCTTTCGGACATCCATTCCGAGTGCGATCTCACATATCGGCCGAAATTCTAACTTCGCCAATTCAAGCCTAAATCCACAACCGACCTCGAAAATACATTCCGAACATGCTCCTAACCCCAAAATAACCCAACTGAGCTAACGGAGTCAACGAAATTCCATTCCAGATCCGTCTTCACACAGATCTAGCTCTTGCCAAATTTTTAAAGCTAAATTCCACATTTATGGACTATGTGTCCAAAATCACCCCGGATTTCATCACTCAACGCTCCAACAAGTTCCAATAGCAAGAATAGACATGGGATAAACGGTAAATAGGGGATCGGGGCACAAATTCTTAAAATGGCCGGCCGGATCGTTACAGGCTTCTGGGGCTTGGCTTGTGCGAACGCATGAGAGTATATGCAAACACATAGTAGAGGAATAAAGAGGCTACAACTTTGGCCTATGCGAACACAAGTGCTTGGCCGCGATTGCACTGAGTGAATTTGTGAAGCAGCATAGTTTGGCTATGCGATCGCGGAGCATGTTGTGCGATCTCATAGGAGGGTCACCTGGGCAATGTGTTATTTTAACGGGATTTTGGCCATTTCCTTCTTTTTTTTTCATTGATGTGGGCGATTTTGAGGATCTTCAAGAAGGGTTTTCCACCAAGAATGACTAGGTATGTAATTTCTTCATGTTTTTCAGATTTATACAAGGATTTTACATTAATTTGAACATGAAAATTGTGGAAAATTTGGGAAATTTTTAAAGAAAAGCTAGAAATGGTAATTTGGATTTCTAGCCACGAATTTGAGCATGGAATTTAGAGTAAATTTTATGTTTGAGTTAGTAAGACTATGGGTAAGGTATATCTTCAAGAAATTTCGGATTCCGGGCGTGTGGGCCCAAGGTCATTTTGGTCAATTCCTTAAGCGGAGATGGGAGTTTATATAATTTGAATTGTTAATGAATATTGGAGTATATTTCCATTGGTTTGTCGTTATTTGGATAGTTTTGGGGCATTGTGCATCGATTTGAGTCATCAGAAGAGCTTGGAAGCCGGTTATGGGACTTCGGAGCGAGGTGAGTCTCCTTTATAACTTTGTGAGAGGGAACTGTCCCCCTAGGTGAACTAATTAAATACGTGCCATTATCTCCGGGGGCTATGCACGCACGAGGTGACGGGAGTCCGTGCGTAGCTACTATCATGCCATGTCCGGGTAGTCTAGGACCCACTAGCATGCCTTACTTGTTGTACTTGTTATATTTCCAGTAATATTAGACCGCTAATATGATCAAAATAGTAATTGAATATCTAAGATGACTAGAGTTCATTTTCTTAATCATCTAGAAAGAGAACTGATTTCCTCCGTGGATAATTATATACCTGATAAGGTTATATTATTGAATATTATTAAACTTGGCAAACGAGTTTCAAAACAAAGATTTAAATGCTATTTTTCGTGTTCCTTTAAGAGGGTTTTATCATTTCCTGAGAAGTTGTTTTCTTGATAAAAATGCAGATTTATTATGTGAATACGTGTACATATGAACACCTGAGTCGCAGGTATGATTCGCGAGCAGGTTAGCCTTATTATTATGTTGACCACGCCGCATGATTTATTCGCGAGCGGGAAAAATAGATGCATCTATGGTTCGGGCCGTTCGACCCTCGGCAGTGCACAATTTATGTTTATTTCGGTTCGGGCGTCGACCCTCGGCATTTGTTGCGCATGATATTTACTGCATATTTGCTGTGATTTATACATGTTATCGGCCTAAGGAAGTTTTAATGGCCAGTCATGAGGAAGGAGAATTTATGTGTAAAAAAATATGAAATAAGTTTGATGTTTCTTATCCCAGATTATGATTTAAATTGTCAACTGAAATGATGACGATTTAAAGTGTTAAATGTGGAAGGAGTTGATATTATTTATTCCTGATTTTAATAAATTGTCTATGACATTCATGCTTAGTGTCTCCCTTGAATATACTAAATTGACCTCTAGCAAGTGTCTAATTCGACCTCTCGTCACTACCTCTCTGAGGTTAGAAGGGCGACTCACTAAGTACACGTTGTTTTCGTACTCATGCTACACTTGTTGTGCATATTGATTACACGGATACTTTCATAGCGACGTGGCTGGTCTGGAGACTTAGGTGAGCTGTATCATATGGAGGCGATCCGCAGCTGACAGAGTCTCCCTCATATTATATTTATTTCCATTTTAAATTCCTTGTCCAATTTGTCTTTCGGACAAGCTTTGTAATATTTGTGAAATTCTTAGAATTTGCTCATGTACTTGTGTCACCGGATTCTGGGATGTGTTTGGGATTTAATTGAATAAATGGAATAGTCACCTGTCATATTTATTTGATAAATTTTTATTCGTTTTATGATTTGTAAGTGAAAGGTAACAATTTTCGGAAAAAAAATGTTAAAACAGGAAATTATATCAACTAACTTTCCTGACGGTGGTGTCTGGCGCCATCACGACCTTAATAGATTTTGAGTCGTGACAGCATGGCATTAGAGCACTAGGTTCCCTTAGGTCTCACGAGTTATGAGCAAGTCTAGTAGAGTCTTGTAGATCGGTACGAAGACATCTGTACTTATCTTCGAGAGGATACCAGGCTGTTAGGAGTATTTTCCTTCTTGGTTCCTCATCTTGCGATTTGATTCCTTTAAGGCTTATGCCTAAGTTTATTCCTACTCAATCTTACGCGTCGCGAAGTGCTTTCCATGAATCGGGAATTTGAGGAATTGATATGGTGCTATGGATATGGTGAGAGATGTTTCCCATGTGTAGTTGGTTGGGGCTGTTGTTGTTGCCCTGCAGAAGAATATTATGTTGTTTCAGCTCGGTTGCTGTGTTTCTGAGAAGTTTGAGGCTATGCTCAGGTTGTGATGATGTTTACGATTGGTTATCGCGCGATGTCGATATGATGATAGAATGTTTGCCCATATGTTGGGGGTGATGAATGGTTTGAAGGGAGGTCTTCTCATATTGTGATTTCAAGATTTTGGTATTTTAGTTCCGGCAGAGGAAGGGTATTTGGATTATGAATGGTCTGGTTGGGGTTGATAAAGTAGTAAGACTTGGTGTTTTCAAGTAAGGTGGAGTATTCACCTGTGACGTGTTATCGTCGTCCTTGATCGAATGGAATGTGTTAAGTTCGTCAGTGCCATGGTTTTTTCTGGTGCATGGGTCCAGAGTATGGTGAAGAAGTATTGACGAATGCGGTTGGTAGAGAATGATATTGAATTGAGGCTAGGCGATGGTTCCATTTCTAGGAGGCCAGGTGTAAGAAGCGGAAGTCGAGCAGTCGCAAAGTGGGGGAGTGGCAGCATAGTGGAGAATTAGAAGATATTCTAGCGCAATTAGTAGATGTCCATGGGGAGCGGGCGGACTGGTAAGGTTGGTGAATGAGAACGGGCTTAGGATGGAATATTGATATCGTAGAGATAGTGCAGTACATCGTCGTTGGAAGGTGTCAGTTGGTGAATTACATAGGTGGGTTACCTCCTGTGAGTAGGTTAGCGGTCGTGTGGTTGGCAAGTCTCTGTGAGGGATTCTAGTGGTTATTCGGTAGGAGGCAGGATGTGTGAATGATGCTAGAGAATTTGAGTAATTAGGGAGTGCGAGCAAGAGAATTTTGAAGAATTGGACGAATCGGTTGAGCAAGATTCATGTTAACAAAGGAGAAAGGATCTCAGCAGGGTCTAGAGTGGTGCCACGAGTAGCTTCGGGCTAAGTGGAGGAGTCCCACCACCTGCACTAGGGTTGTAGGATTGTGTTCTCATGGGGTTGGGGATTGTCGGCGTAATGGCAAGTTATTACAGCTAGGGGAAAGGAGTAAAAATGGTGATTGTGCATGTGATTTGACAAATATGTGTAAAGGTTGGTCTTATTGGACCAGGGTTAGTCTTTGGAAGATTCATAATTTATGCTTAATGGATAGCCGAATTATAAGGGTAGTGACTCAGTCATGTGCTTCATTTAAAAGGGTGTTCGTGTGCTAGAAGAGCCTTGGGGTTGATTTTATTCGGGGCCAGTCAGAGTGGGTGACTGTCAATAGCGGTCCTCGTGAATTCAAAAGTTAAGAATGCGGCGTTTAAGGATTTCAGGTAGTAGTATGATCGAGAATCGAGCTTTTGCAGAGTAGTTTCTGAGAAAAAGGAAGATGGTTGGGGTGTTCTATGATATGTTTCAGCGTGCAGGGTAGTATTGGAGGAGTGACATAAATAAACTCCGGATTGTAGAAAAATTATCAGGAGGGTATGAGAGGGGTTGCGGGATTTAAGCAGCATGGTCTCGTGAATCAAGGTCGCTCGGGATGAGTGGGGGTTGAGTTTTCTATGAGTTGAAGGAAGTTACTATTATTCCTGAGGCAATTGAAGATGATTAAAAGAAGATAGATTGATTAGCCATGGTTGAAATGGCACTTTACGACAGTGATCAGTTTCTTCATTGTAATTAATTTATGCATGTGGTTTGGGCCGGTATGTGTGGGGCTTGTAGGCCTTCGCAATATATTTCATGTGGGAGCATTCGAGTGCTATGGCTTGTCAGGTGTAGGCAGATCCCGGAAGGGTTATGGTGGTTTAGACCACTACTTAAGGATTGGCATGTTAGGTGCAGTAAGAAGCATGTAACTGGGAGTAAGAATCGAGATTGCGGTTCGGTGTTAACAAGGATGTCATGAGCTCGGATGAGCAAGAAAAAGTGATTTGAAAGTTCAGAGTAAGCTGGTGTTATCTCCAGTGTCACTTGAGATCGATATTCGGTGAAAGAGGCTTTGTACCCTGGTCATGGGTTCTTGATGTGTTTTGCAGTATTAGTGTGGTCGGTAATGTGAATGTGCAGACTTGTTACCTAGTGTAGAAGGTCGTGAGAGCGTAACCACGAGAAGATTGTACAAGTGTGACATGTAGTCACTTAATGGATTGAAGATTTGGACTGAGTATAAAGGAATGCAATATTGCTTAATTGAGAATTTATGCCTGGAAGGCGTTTGGTTCATTCGGTTGTGGATTGCGGGGTGTTTGTCCCGGCTATGATGGTTGTTCTTGCGTATTATGAGAGGAAGTGGGTTAATATGGACCCAAGTAAGGCTGCCAGCCTAGTTCATTGCGAGCAGAATCGGCTTGAATTGTATGAATGGATTTAAACGAGATTATGGGCTTCATGTGAGGCAGATGTGTTCATTTCAGCATAGCGCTCCTCAAGGAGGGGTGTTGGAATATCAGGTGTTGTTCCGTCTTCGTTAAGTTCACGTAATATTATGATTGTGCCGAGTGAGTTGTGAAACGGCTTGATAATTTCTTATGTGTTGAGGTCCCGCGTAGTGGTGATGTTATGTAAGCAGGATAGCTCTTGAGATCCAGAGTATATATATATATATAT
>ML397522.1:0-32766 GCA_005239525.1 Nicotiana knightiana | reverse complement strand
GATGTTATGTGAGCAGGATAGCTCTTGAGATCTAGAATATATATATATATATATCGCACCTCAGTTATGCTTAAGTTTTGTACCATATGGCTTTATCAGTGTCCCCAGGATGGTATGTGAGCAGGATAGCTCTTGAGATCTAGAGTATATATATATATATATCGCACCTCAATTATGCTTAAGTTTTGTACCATATGGCTTTATCAGTCTCCCCAGGATGGTATTGTGCACTTAGCGTGCTTGTGACCGATGTTCAATATTTGTGGTAGTGAGCAATTTAGCTCGGCGTGTGTCTTCTTACATGAATTTTATGTTATTTGGATCGGGTGGCACGCCGCCACGGTTATGTTATTTGGATCGGGTGGCACGTCGCCATGGTTATGTTGTTTGGATCGGGTGGCACGCTGCCACGGGCTTGTTATTTGGATCGGGTTGTGCGTTACAACAGTGTGATGATGAGTAAGGTTCCTATATTTATTTTCTTATGTTTTACTTCCTATTTTCAGAGGAAAGTTCGAATTAGTTGCGTGAGTTGGGTAGTCCCTTCCTGAGTCATTCCTTATGTTTTGTGTTCGAGTTGTGGCCTATTGGCGCGATGTGGCATGATGTGAGACTGTTGGTCATGTTTGGGGTGATTTGTTGCCTGAGCAGTTCATACTGGGTGAGACGAGATTATCGGATCAGAGATCGGTGCGATAAGGTTATGTGAAGTGTATATTAAAGAACAAATACCATTATTCGGTTCATAATGAGGTGATGATTCTAGTCAAAATGAGATATTCAATGATTTGTTAACTCTGCAGTTGGGTATGAATTTCTGCACATCTCCTCCGTTGTGGTGGTATCATCAGCATTATAGCAGGATGTATGTATATATATCATGAGGTGCATTGTGAGCATCAGATTCGTGGACTTTTGGCTACTAAGGTTCAGGGAGTGCCATTGTGGTTAGATGATGAGTTATGCGGTGCATGGTGCTGATTCAGCAAAGGTATGTAGTCATGTTCTGGTATGTCGTGTGGTAGTTGATACGGTGTTTATATATTGGAACTAGGTCTGTCAGAGAAATTTCAGGTGTTGGAACTGGATTCTGAGCTTATTATATGGATAAAATAAGAAATCTTCAGATTTGATCAAGCTAATGTACTCAACTGGGTTGTGGTAGCACAGGCAGGTGCTTGATGTGTTAAACAGTGATTTCAGATAACTCCAGAGCAGTTCTTGGCACGTTCGAGGACGAACGTCTATTTAAGTGGGGGAGAATGTAACGACCCGACCAGTCGTTTTGAGCTCTAGCGTGTCGTTCAGTAGTTTGAGGTCATGAGCAGCTCCGTTTCAGTTATTATGACTTGTAGGTGTGGTCGGAATTGAATTTTGGGAAGTTTAGAGTTAATTTGGAAAGAAAATTCTCATTTCGGAAGCCTTAAGTTGGAGAAATTGACTAAGATTGAAATTTTGATTAAACGACCTCCGAATCAGGATTTGAAGGTTCCTGCAGGTTCGTATGGTGATTTCGGACTTGGGCGTATGTCAGGATCGGGTTTTAGATAACCCGGGAGCGTTTCGGTGTATATTGTGGAAGTGAGCATTTTTGAATGAATTTCCTAAGTTTGGCTTGAAGCCCATTTCAGTGATATTGATCTCTGTTTGGGATTCCGAGTCTGTGAATAGCTTCGTATGGTGATTCTGGAGTTGGGAGCGCGATCGGAAGTGAATTCAGATGTCCGTAGGTCATTTTGAAGTCATTTGGCTAAAGATAGAAACTTGAAGGTTTTTTGAGAAATCCGACCGGAAATGGAAATTGTGATATCGGGGTCGGAATGCGATTCCGGAACTTGGAACAGGTCCATAATGTCAAATATGACTTGTGTGCATAATTTGGGGTCGTTCGGAGGTGATTTGATAGGTTTTGGCATCATATGTTGAAGTTGGAAGTTTCAAAGTTCATAAAGTTTGAATTTTAGTGTGATTCGTGGTTTCGGCATTGTTTGATGTAATTTGAAGCCTCGAGCAAGTCTGTGGGATGTTATGGGACTGAGTCGTGGGATTTGGACAGGGTCCCGGGGGCCTCGGGTGTGTTTCGGGGTGAATTCAGACCATTTTTCTCTGTTTTGCTGCTGTTGTGTTCTTGTGTGCTATGCGAACACGGTCGATGGAATGCGACCGCGAAGAAGAAATTTGAGGGCTGGATTCTTGGTCTATGCGATCGCATAAGGATGAGTGCGATCACGGAAAAGAGATTCAAGGAGCTGGATTTTTTTTTTGCCTATGCGATCGCAGTGTTGGGATTGCGATCGCACAGTGTGCGCTTGGAGGATTCTGGGGCTTGGCTTCTGCGAACGCATGAGAGTATATGCAAACACACAGTAGAAGAATAAAGGGGCTACAACTTTGGCCTGTGCGAATGCAGGTGCTTGGCCGCAATCGCACTGAGTGGATTTGTCAGGCAGCATAGTTGGCCTATGCGATCGTGGAGCATGTTGTGCGATTGCATAGGAGGGTCACATGGGCAGTGTGTTATTTTAACAGTATTTTGGCCATTTCCTTCATTTTTTTCATTGATGTGGGTGATGTGGAGGAGCTTCAAGAGGGGTTATCCACCAAGCATCACTAGGTAAGTAATTTCTTCGTGTTTTTAATATTTATACAAGGATTATACATGAATTTGAACATGAAAATATTGGGAAAATTGGGAAATTTTTGAAGAAAACGTAGAAACGGTAATTTGGATTTTTAGCCACGAATTTGATCATGGAATTTAGAGTAAATTGTATATTTGAGTTAGTAAGACTATGGGTAGGGTATATCTTCAGGAAATTTCGGATTCCGGGCGTGTGGGCCCAAGGTCATTTTGGTCAATTCCTTAAGAGGAGATGGGAGTTTATATAATTTGAATTGTTAATGAATATTGGAGTATATTTCCATTGGTTTGTCTTTTTTTGGATAGTTTTGGGGCATTGTGCATCGATTTGAGTCATCAGAAGAGTTTGGAAGACGGTTATGGGACTTCGGAGCGAGGTGAGTCTCCTTTCTAACTTTGTGAGGGGAACTGTCCCCCTAGGTGAACTAATTAAATACGTGCCATTATCTGCGGGGGCTACGTACGCACAAGGTGACGGGAGTCCGTGCGTAGCTACTATCATGCCATGTCCGGGTAGTCTAGGACCCACTAGCATGCCTTACTTGTTGTACTTGTGATCTTGCCAGTAATATTAGACTGCTAATATGATCAAAACGGTAATTGAATATCTAAGAAGACTAGAGTTCATTTTATTAATCATATAGAAAGAGAATTGATTTCCTCTGTGGATAATTGTATACCTGATAAGGTTATATTATTGAATATTATTAAACTTGGCAAATGAGTTCAAAACAAAGATTTAAATGCTATTTTTCGTGTTCCTTTAAGAGGATTTTATCATTTCTTGAGAAGCTATTTTCTTGATAAAAATGCGAATTTATTATGTGAATACGTGTACTTATGAGCACATGAGTCGCAGGTATGATTCGCGAGCAGGTTAGCCTTATTATTATTATGTTGACCGCGTCGCATGATTTATTCGAAAGCGAGGAAAATATGTCACACCTCCTTTTTCCTCCCCCCTAATTAATGAAGGGGTAATAAGGGAGTTTTTCCAATTAAAGTGACATTATTCAGATTTGGAATTTATTTTAGTTTCAGAGTCGCCAGCCGGATTTTTTACGGTGTTCCGGGACACCATTTATTTATTGAAATCCCAAACCGAGGAAATTTTTACTCTGTTTAAAATGTCTGCGAACCAGAAATCCGAGTAAGGAATTCTGTTAACCCGGGAGAAGGTGTTAGGCACTCCCGAATTCTGTGGTTCTAACACGGTCGCTTAACTATTAATATTTGGCCTAAATTATCCGATTATGTACATATTTTAGCCTATTGTGCATTCAGCCGTTTAATTTTTAACCGCTTTTAGTATTTGTGGATTTATCTTGAAATAAGTCACGATGTCGTGCACTTATTTATTTTCGGGACATATTATAACTACGCCACATGAAATGCACCCGCAATTACAACATGTGATTTTTATTAAATTTCCAAGTTGGAGACGGGGACATGAGTTGTCGCACCCGAGTGTAGGTTATGGTAACTTTGGTATAATATTCAATTTCGTCAAATTTCAAGCTAAAGTATCATTTTTCCTAAAAAAAGATTACCTAAATGATGTTCACTAGTCTAAAGACAACATGTTTCGGGCTATGGCCATATTTTAGCCCCAGATTGTTTCAACTCTTTTGGCCAATCCTAATTATGGCTAGTTTATAAAAAAAAAGGATAGGAAAACTATGCATCTATAAAGAAAGTCATGCCATCATATAGAGAAAATCGAAATATATATTTGCAAATCATTTACTTAAACAGTCAAATGAGCATATATAACTAGGGTGTGGTCTTTAATTGATTCCTAAACGACTTAAATTTATGCTATTTAATTTCATATCTACTGAACTTTGTTTGACGGTTTTGCACACGTTACAGTATTGCAAACTCGGAAAATTTCAGAACACATAAGGCGAATGGAACAGGCAGATTTCTATTTATATTTTTTTTTCTTAAGAATTACTGGATATAAGGTATTTACAAGCTTCATACGAGCGCCTTTGAACTATAAGCTTTATACCTATTCATCAGACAATTTGTTTTGGAGACGAAAGCCAAGATTTTTCCGTTTTGTTATCTTTTGTAAAATCGCAGGAATTTTTTGTGAAGAAAAGCAAGTATTTTTCAAATCTGGAGCTCTCAAGTTGAACTCTTTTAATCACCCGTTTATATTGAGGTTTTTTACAAGAAAAAGGGAAGGGGTCTTGACCATAAACAGATGACGACAATAATTATCAAAATGAAAAGCTGACTTAATTTTATGAAATAGAAAAGACATGAACCAATGGTAATTTCAGTTCAGTCCATTCTTTACAGTTGATGCAGAAGAAAACTAATTTATTACATCCTTGTTTTCTGATGTACATTCCCAATAGTAAATGTAAAGGTAACCACAAAAGAATGGTGTAGATTCGTTGTTGCTCTTGTGCAAGCTGATAATCCATATTCTTCTGGCTATTTTCTTAGTCACCAGACGAGTTAACTTAGTAAACACATTCCTTAGGCATTTATTAAGGCATGATTCTGACCATTTATTGGGTTTAGATTCCTGTCTTAATACCTTTGTAACGATAATCTAATTACCCTACAACTGTTTATGCATTATTATTGGGTGAATCTGACCATGAATGGGTCAGATTTTCCATCTCATAATGCCACATTAACCTAAGTTTAGATCTCCATGGACATTTTCTTACTGAGTCCCTTTAATGACCAAGAGGACACAAATAAGAGCATTTTAACTATAAGTCCAAAATTTCTACTTGGACAGCAATATCAATAGGTTCTTAAGCATTCGCATGATGATTCATACCATAAAAGGGGTTTGACCCAACCTTGATGATGTTCTTACATCATTTTGACAGAATAGGTCCAAAGTTGCTACTTGGACAGCGATACCAATAGGTTCTTAAGCATTCGCAGGATGAGTCACACCATAAAAGGGCTTTGACCCAACCTTGATGATGTTCTTACATCATTTTGACAGAATAGGTTCTTGCCTTTTATGGACTGAATCTAACCAGAGAAAGGGGTTAGATTCAACTCCATAAAGGTCCTATTCATCTCATAATTTGTTCTGTGACTTTTGATTCTTTGGGCATTTTGGGAAGGTGAATCTAACCATTTGAAGGGTTCAGATTCCATACTCTCAAGCCACTGTTGGTTACCTATTTTTTGTACCCTTAAGGGGTGATAAACTGCTGTTTAAGCACCTGATATGGGGTGAATTTGACCATTATAGAGGGTCAAATTCATCTACCCTAGTGTTGTTTCATAGCAGTATCCAGATATCTAAAACCTGGAACAAACCAGTATTTCAGCATCTTTGTAGGATGAACTTAACCATTAGAGGTTAAGTTCATTACCCTTCGATGTTGTTTTCCAACACAACCATTGATTGCACATTCATATAACAGACAATTTTAAGATGAAACAGACTTATATATACAAACATAATGTGTTACTCTATATACATGCATATAAGTTTATACAGAAATAGGTCTAAACAAATAAAAATGCAGATTCATGGAGGAAAAACAACAGATTTCAGATCTTCATATTTCATAAAAAAACTCAGTTTTACATACCTTTAAGAGTAAGATAACAACAGAAAGTGTGTGTATATATAGGGACATTTGGGATAGGATATGCCCAGCATATTCCTTATCCAATAGGCTAGAAATAGTACCAATGCAGCTGTCACTATTATCCTTTTTGGACAGCTGCCTATTTTCAGAACATTCCAGCCCCTATTCCCTTTTGAAATTACTATTTTGACCCTAAAATATCTGATTTCTTGATATTTCCTTATTCTAGAAGGTTCTTGGGTTGTTACACCCAAGATTCCTCAATTAAAATCATATACTAACCCTTAAGACATCCTAGAATTACTCTTTAGTAATCAAGGAATAATGTTAAGTTAGTAGTTTGATTAACTTAATATTTCAAATCAGTACTAGTGCTAATGAAATTGATTTAAGTTAGTTACTAGAAGTGGAAATTACTTAATGGTGAGACTGAATGAATCATTTGTTCTTAAACTTAGTTAATTGATCTTAACTAGTTATCTAGGACTTAGATCAACTATGTTGTTTAGATGATTTTTTAAAATTAAGTCTACTAGTTAAGTGTGACTAATTTCTTATTGCCTAATTAATTTAAACTCAAATTGACTACCATTTGAATTAAATCAGTAGTTAATTGAACTAATTGATTTAAACAATTTCATTAGGTGTAATTAGGCTTATCTATTAACTCTTAGTCAATTGAGTGATTAATCCTATGAAACTGAACTTTTAAACTATTCTGATCATTCTAGGTTCTTAGTTTGACTAAAGAGCATTAGTTAGGTTAATAATTAGGTAATAAGTAACTCTATTCTAATTTAATTAATTAGTAGCTAAACTTTGTTGCCTTATCAAGGGTTGATTAATTTCAGATTGATCAATTACTTTAAACTTCTTGGACTTAGGTCAATTATACTATTATTTAGTTCAAATGTACACTTAATTAGTCGTGTATAATTGTCTAATTGGATTATTATTTAATCGATTAATCTGGGTGGTGGGTTATCCCTCAGATTACACTAAACTCAGAAGATGAATTAGAGTAACCAATCAACTGAAGGTGGGAAGTAGCGACAATGAAGGCAATCTAAAGAAAACTAAGCATGAATCAAGTAAAGCTAGCAAGTAGAACCTTTAGTAAATCAATGGTGACTAACAGGAAAACCTAAAAATGAGTAATCATGGTTGCAAAAACAGTCGGGAATTGCATAATGTGTTGAGTACTACATCAATCGAAATCGAAAGTAATGTGAATCAAGACAGAAAAGTCATACATGTAGACAATTACGAAACCTAAATTAGGAAGTATGGTTCAACAGGGAAAACTAATTACTTAATTGACAAGAACAAACAGTCAAGATATGACTGTCCTGAAAATATGCTTAAAATTGAAACGACAGGGAAGAAATATACACAAGTGGGGGGAAGGTGATGAAAAAAAAAACAGATCTACACACTTCAATAAAAATAACTAAATCATGACAGGGTCATGCCAATAACACCAAAACAGTTAGAAAGGGAAGAGGGGGATACCCGTAAAAAGGGGTTTTTTGGCCGGGAAAGAGAAAGGGTGTCACTGGACCTTACTGGATCTGGTGGGGTTTGAAAAAATGAATCAAACCTTCATGAATCGATTGATCTACTTAAGAGAAATCGACTCATGAAGGTCTAAACCATTGGTTGTCCTCAAATCGGCCGGGGAGAAATTTTGGGGGTTTTCAGATTCTTAGATCTGAAACCCAGGCAAATCTATCAGTTTTTTTAGGGGAGTTGATAACGGGAGGTGATAGAGGGGGTGATGATGGTCGTCTAGTGGGAAGTTGGGGTTGATTGGAGGGGGTCTGGTTGCCGGAAGGCGGTGGGGTTTAGGGGCGGCTAGGGTTTAGGTTAGAGGTTGAGAGAGATGAAGGAGATGGGGGCGGCTAGGGTTTAGGTTGGGGTTGGGTTTCAGATCAAATGAGGGTATGGGGTGGGGTTTGGACACTTAAATATGGAAAGGGTGGTCAGTTCCCAGCCGTTGGATCAAAGATAGATCAATGGCTGGGATTGAACTTGGCCTAAAACGGCGTCGTTTTGGTTAAGCTGGGGCAGGCCGGGTGTAAGGGGTTTGGGCTGGGCTGTCCGAGTGTATAGAAAGAGGGGTTGGGCCTGGGTCTTTCTTGGCCCAGGTTCGATTTTGTTTTTCTTAACTAGTTAGCTTAATTATTCTAATTAAATTAAACTCTAATTTAATCCCAAAAAAAATGTAGCAATTAATTTTAAACCTTATTTTTCATCTATTTACATATTAATTAAGAATAAAATAACCAATTATATATTCTTAATTAAATCTATGATTTATCGAATAAAAATGATTAATTTTCATAGTAATTAGTGATTAAAGAATACATTATGTTAGATACTCGTCGTTCGTCTATTATTTAATTAATAATGACTTCATAATTCCTTGATAATGCGAAATTTTAATAATTTTGAAAAGATGAATTATGGATATACAAACAATGAAAGTGATTCACAATTAATTACCGAAAAATCAATAAAAAATCATAAAATCCATTGATTTATTGGGATTTTTATAGAAGGACACGGCGAGTAAAAATCACATGCTCACAGATGCATCTATGGTTCGGGACGTTCGACCCTCGACATTGCATAATTTATGTTTATTTTGGTTCGGGCGTCGACCCTCAGCATTTCTTGCGCATGATATTTACTACGTATTTGTTGTGATTTATACATGTTTATCGGCCTAAGGAAGTTTTAATGGCCAGTTATGAGGAAGGAGAATTTATGTGTAAAAAAATGTGAAATAAGTCTGATGTTTCTTATCCCGGATTATGATTTAAATTGTTAACTGAAGTGATGAAGATTTAAAGTGTTAAATGTGGAAGGAGTTGATATTATTTATTCCTGATTTTAATAAATTGTCTATGACATTCATGCTTAGTGTCTCCCTTGAATATACTAAATTCACCTCTAGCAAGTGTCTAATTCGACCTCTCGTCACTAACTCTCTGAGGTTAGGCGGGCGACTCACTGACTACACGTTGTTTTCGTACTCATGCTACACTTGATGTGCATTTTGATTGCACGGGTATTTTCATAGCGACGTGGCTGGTCTGGAGACTTAGGCGAGCTGCATCATCTGGAGGCAATCCGCAGCTGACAGAGTCTCCCTCATATTGTATTTATTTTCATTTTATATTCCTTGTCCAATTTATATTACGGACAAGCTTTGTAATATTTGTGAAATTCTTAGAATTTGCTCATGTACTTGTGTCACCGGGTTCTGGGATGTGTTTGGGATTTAATTGAATAAATGGAATAGTCACCTGTCGTATTTATTTGATAAATTTTTATTCATTTTTATGACTTGAAAGTGAAAGGTAACAATTTTCGGAAAAAAAAATGTTAAAATAGGAAATTATATCAACTAATTAATGATTGGTTTGCGACGGTGGTGTCTGGCGCCATCACGACCTTAATAGATTTCGGGTCGTGACACACCATATGAATTAGGGTAAGTGTTATCTACTCGATTTTGGTTATATTGCATGAATCCATCTTCGTTTTTGGGAATTGATTGATGATTTCAAAGTGAAATTTGGGGGTTTTGTCTAAAATTTCATAAAGTGAATTTTTGAGTTTTGAACATAAATTTGGAGTCGGATTTGAGTGAAACTAGTATGGTTAGACTCGTAATTAAATGGGTTGTCGGGTTTTGTGAGTTTTGTCGGGTTCCGAGGTGCGAGACCGGGTTTGACTTTTGGTCGATTTTGGAATTTTGATTAAAGATTCGACCTTTATCGATTGGGTTTGTTTCCTTTGGAATTATTTGATGTATTTGAGTTGCTTTTGTCTAGTATTGAGCCGTTCGGAGGTCGGTATGCGTGGGATGGCATTATTGGAGCATTGTTTGAGCTTGCTGGGTATTAGATTTGGCTTGTTTGAGGTAAGCAACACTTCTAAACTTAATGCTGAGGGTATGAAACCCCGAATAACGTGTTATATGATTGGTATTGAGATGACGCACATGCTAGGTGACGGCGTGTGGGAGTTCACCCAACAAATTGTGACTCTGTTATTTCCATGGCACTGTATAGTCGCCCTATTTTGTTGATATATGTGTTTTCACCATGTGATAAAGTAACTGAGTTGTCAATCATGCTAAATATCATGTTTAGGCTTTATGTTGATATTATTAGTACCCATAGTGGTGTAACGACCTGGCTGGTCATTTTGAAAATTAAAGTTTTGTTTGGCGGTATTTGATCTTGAGAAGCTTCGTATGATGATTTTGTACTTAGGCGTGCGTCCGGATTTGGTTTTAGAGGTCCGTTGGATGATTTGAAGCATTTCGGTAATAGTTGAAGTTTGGAAAGTATAGAGGTTTGACCAATAGTTGACTTTGGTGATATCGGGGTTGGAATGTGATTTCGAGAGTTGGAATAACTTCGTGATGTTATTTGGGACTTGTCTGCAAAATTTGACGTCATTCCGGGTTGGTTTGATAAGTTTCGGCACGAGTTTTAGAAGTTGGAAGAATTGGAAATTCACAAGTTTGATTCGTGGTGCGATTTGCATTTTCGGCGTTATTCGATGTGATTTGAGACCCCGAGTGAGTCTGTATTAGGTTATATAAATTGTTTGTGTGTTTAGACGGGCTCCCGAGGGCCTCGGGTGTGTTTCAGATGGGCTACGGGCCATTTTCTCATTTGTTTGGTATGTTGTGCTGATATCCGGTGTCCCCTTCAATGTGGTCACGTAGTTGAAGCCGAGATCGCGAAGGCTTGTTTGGTGGGCTGACTGTTCCTTCTTCACCTTCGCGTAGTCCTGTTCGCGTTCGTGTACGTGTGCTTCTGCCTTCCTTGTGTTAGCACATCATTGCTCGCATTAGCACATCATTGCTCGCGTTCGCATAGCTCAAGTGTAACAGATGGTGATAACTCCCTTCTCCTTTCACTATCGCATGCGCACTCACGCAGTCGCGTAGTGCAGTACTGACCCCAACATTTTCCCCTCTTCGTGATAGCACTGTTCCTTCCGTGATCGCGTAATTCATTTTCGCAGCTGCTATTTTCCTTCTTTGCAATCGCACTATTTATCCCCCGATCGCAATGTTCAAATACTTGGGCAGAATATAAATTTTTCAAATCGAGGGTTAGGCCATTTTCATCATATTTTGACTTGTAGAGCTCGGTTTTGAGCGATTGTTTGTGGGATTTTCAAGAAAATCAATTGGGTAAGTGTTATTCACCTAGTATTTAATATATTCATTATTTTACCTTCATTTTTATCATTTAATTTGTGCTTTGACTTGAGGAAAATGTTGGTTTTTGAAGAATGTTTTCAAAATGAAAAATTGAGATTTGAGGGACGAAATGGTATCGGAATTTGATAATTTTAGTATGGTTGAAATCATATCGGAATGGGCATTCGGGTTTTGTAAAATTTGTCGGGTTCCGAGGTACGGGTCCAGGGATCAACTTTTGGGTCGATTTTTAGATTTTGATAAAGATTGAGACTTTATGATCAGGAATAGTTTCTTATAAATTTTATTTGTGCTTTGAAGTTATTTGGTTAGATTTGAGCCGTCAGGAGGTCTTTTCAACCAAGAACTTTATTTTAGAGTACGGGTTTGTCGTCTTTGAGGTAAGTATCTTGCCTAACCTTGTGTGGGGGACTACCCTAAGGATTTGAGTTTTCTATGTTGATTGTAGTCCGTGTACGCGAGGTAACGAGTATGTGCTCAGACTTATTTGTGGAAATTGGCCTTTTAGGGTTCCTAGGTCCTTGTATTCATTGAATATGCAGTTGTTCTTGTTATGACTATGTTCCTTAATTACTAGTTTCACTTTTACCTGCTTAATTAGAATCAGTTACTTCATGATCCACTCTTATTGTTACTTGATTCATATGTACCTTAATTGAGATTGTTATCTCTTCCATTTCCATGTTACCTTCTACCTAATTGCTTATCTCTATTTGAAGTTGTGGTTATCCCCTTTTTAAAATTCTCCCTTAATTGATATTATGGTGATCTTCTTGCTGCTTATATTTACTTGAATTGGTTGTATCTCTCCCTCAATTGCTCAAACTTAAAAGAAGCTTAGAAATCCTATGCGTTAGTGGACTTGCCCTTATTTGGAATTATTTGACTCATGTTAGTTTCTTGGTTGTTGAACCGTACATTTTGGGACTGTTGTTACATGTTGTTTTCTTTCTTGCTGAGATGTTCTTATTATGCCTGGTATTCCTTATTGTGGTTACTCCTTGTGAACTAGTTCTACCGTTTCTTGTGATCGAAGGTTCTTGAGTTGATTTACTTATCGTACTTTGTATTATTGTCATTGTTGTTGTTGTACTTGTTGTGGTGATGCATGATGTTTCTACCGTGCGGTTGTGGATATTGTGATGTACAAGATTTATACCATGGGGTTGTTGACATGGGGTTGCACGAGGTTTATGTCGTGTTGTTGTTATTATTGATATTTGCACATGCGGCTTGACAAGTCGAGATATATATATATATATATAGGGGGTTGCGCATGTGGCGAGATAAGGTGGGAACATTATTATGCACGTGCAGCGTGACAAGGCGGGCATTTACTTTACTATTCATACGTGGTGAGACAAGGTGGGTTGTGTCAGGATTGATGTGTGATGATTTGTGTTGGCCTGGGGGCATTCTTATTTTTGATATTGTGTAGTGGTGCACTTACCTGTGTGAGCTTTATCTTGTGAAAGTTGTGAGAAAACATTCTACGTGTTCTCTATTCCTTTTCTTACGCTTACTAGCTGGTTTGAACTATGTTAGGACACTTGCACAAGCATATACATAGTTAAGCACTCTTATCGGATTAAGGGGTTTCCTTGTTATGGTTGAGTATAGATACCCTTGTTTTATTTTCCTTCTATGTGAGACTAGTTCTAATTGGCACGTGAGTCATCGGTGCAATTATGAGGTGAAATGAGGGCACAAGATGCCAAATATTAGGGTTCAGATATTGGGACCCGTGAGTGTGAAAAGTCTGAGGTTTGGTACCTCGGGGAAATTATTGATTGAAATCTGTTGTGAAAGCGGTCGTTGTAGTTGATCCATTATTTGTTTTTCCTTTATCTGTGATTATCGGAATTTTTATCGTGTTCCCGTTCATTCTTCTATGTCATTATTACGGTATTTCCACGGATAGTTGTTGTTTCTTTTCTTACTGTAACCACTGTATTACTTTCTATTCGCATAGTATTTATGTAGGTATCATACTCTGTTGTTGCTATAATCATATTTGTTCAGGTTAGTCAGTCCAGTAGGTATCTTGATTGTTCCTCGTCACTACTCTACTAAGGTTAGTCTTGATACTTGTTGGGTACCGCTGTGGTGTACTTATACTACACTTCTGCACATTTTTGTGTAGATCCAGGTATTGCGAAGTCAGCTGCTCGTTAGCTAGAAGTGCGGATTGCTGTTGTGGAGACTCAAGGTAAACTTGTTGCTGCGTCCGCAGGCTTTGGAGTCACCTTCCTATTTTGTGTTTCACATTGTTTTTACTTATTTCCAAACAGTTGTATTTAGAAGTTGTAGAAAACTCTGTAGAGCTTATGACTTGTACTACCGATTTTGTGAAATTGTAAATTGTATACAGTATTTGATTTCATAAATTATTAGATGTTATTTATTATTGTCGTTATTCCAAAATTGTTAGGCTTACCTAGTCCGTAAGACTAGGTGCCATCACGGTACACAATGCAGGGAAATTTGGGTCGTGACAAGTGATCGTTTCTTGCTGTCATCTCACTGATTTTATTGATATTTCGTACTCAATCATATTCATGCATTCATATCATATCTTAGTCTTAGTTGTTATTTATTCATATATCATATCATTGTTGTCGGGCTAATTTCATGATATTGTGAGCCCGTGAGTGATACTGGAGAGATTGATGGTTGAGTGAGGCTGAGAGCCTGATTATGAATGACAGTTTTGGGATCTGGCTGCACGCCGCAGCATGTTGTATTAATTTATTCCTGGATCTAGCTTATGATAGCGCTTGGGCTATAGGAGCCCCTCCGGAGTCCGTACACACGCCCAGTGAGCGCGGTTGATAATATTGAGGGATGGATCTTCCCTTGACATGGATTTTATCCGAAGCATTTATATACCTGGAGATTGATCTTCTCCATGGGGTCGTATTGGCCTTCCTCGGTACTGAGGGACTGATGGTCAATGATGTATATATTCCAAGATTGATCTTCCATGGGCTGTATGGGCCATATACAATACCGAGTGGTTGAGCATGATGAGTAGAATGTGCGAGACAGTGAGATTGAGTACTCTGAGAGTGTGAGTACATGATTAATCTCTGAGATACATGGCATTGGCATGCACACATGACATACAGGCATAGAGATGCATTTTTCCTCATGTTGTATAGTATCACGTCATTCATGACTTTTTACACACATTGATGTGGGCATTGAGATGTATTTATCACTTGCTATCTGGAAAGAAAATGAAACATCTTATTTATTGTGGAAATGATATTTGGAAAAGTTACAATTTTTAAACTATCTCATATTTTTCGGCGATTTCAGTAAAAGATTTGGATTTTCACTAATATACTTGCAAAGCGGAACTATTTTCGAGAATTATGAAAAAATAGAGCATTTTAAATCCTGAGTTACTTCTTTTATTACTTGCTTTACATTGTTATGAACTGTTGTTGATTATTGGTGTTGGACTAGACCTATGTTCCAGCTCATCACTACTTTCAACCTAAGGTTAGGTTTGTTACTTATTGAGTACATGGGGTCGGTTATGCTCATACTACATTTATGTACCTTGCGTGCAGATGTTGGTTGTTGATGTTGTTGTGATCGACGGGAGCTGGAATTGAAGACGTACATGCGTTCCGGTTGTAGCTGCCTCTTGTTCATAGTAGCCTTGGAATATAAAAATTTGTTTGTGTACTTTTCAAACAGATGATGTATTTATTTCATACCAGCTTTGTAAATTCTAAGTTTAGAAGCTCATGATTTGTACTACAAGTCCTTGGGAAATGTATAGGATTCAGATATTTTCTTTTACTTAAATTTTTATTGGAATTTGATAGTTGTTAATTGGCTTACCTAGCGGGTTGGTCTAGGTGCCATCACGACTAGTTGGATTTTGGGTCGTGACAATTGGTTTGATAATTAAATGCTTAATCAATTAGTCTGATCAATATCCAGGTTACTGTATAACCAGAGCATCTCATGAAGGCCTCTACAAAAACTGAGTCACCTACACAAGAGCAACTCCATGGTGATTGGTATGCCTAAGTAACTGATTTATTATCCATTTGTTGATTTAATTTGAATGTTGGCTCAGGTAATTTTTGGTTTATATTTAAACCAGGACCAAATGACTAATAAGGCCTTAAATTAGTTAGTCTATTACATATAGAACGCGTGTAGTCACAGTTTCTTTCAAGCTTCTTATGTGATTGTAAATTTGAGCCAAAAAGATTTTTTTTATATGCATTAGTATTAATTCTTTATTTTCCTTAAATTAATACTTATATATGTATATCTCTCATCACGCGTTTTATCCAGGAGGATGAAACAGTTCACGTGTGGAGGAGGTAGATTTTGATGCAATTCTAGTATATGTTATATATGTATCTAATTGATGGATATATTTGCTTATATAAAGTTCTATTTTCTTTATATCATTATATATAATTATTTTTCTCTCCTATATCCTATTGGTAGATTTTTAATTAACAAAATAAATTCTTTACTATATGTCTAATGATTAATTCTTTTCATCTTCACCATAAAAATATCATATCTATAATTTTGATTTTGTGAAGGCAAGAGCAAGCGTCTTTATCGCAGGAAATCATTGGAATTGAGTACAATTATGATCGCAAAAAAGGTAGAATCAATAAACTTGGCTAGAACTTCCTCTAAATGTTTCTCAAGGCGAAATAATAGGTGACACTGAGTTTTGTAAAATGAAATTACGCCTTTCTTTGATTCTCCATTTTTTATTCTTATATATATATATATTCCTTTTAGAACCCTTCATTGAGCCTTTATCCCATTTTTTTCAACACCTTGATTGTCACGACTCAAAATACATTAACAGTCATGATGGCGCCGGACACCACTGTCAGGCAAGCTAACACCAAGAAGTTTCTCAAATTCTCATTTTAGTAGTTTTGAAAATCATTTCTTTTCATTACATTAAATAGCAATTAATGAACTTTATTAACTAAATACCGATGTCTTAACAAATTCAAATAATAATTAAATCCCAAAGTCATCCCGGAACCCGGTATCAGAAGTGCATGATCAATTTCTAGGAAACAAACGAGATACAATAATCGTCCGAAATACAAATGGGACAGTAAAGAAAATACAACACAATACTCTGAAGAAGACTCTGCTGGCTGCGGGTCGTCTTGAGAGGTTTTAGCTCACCTAAGTCCCCATCAACCATGCCACGACGTCAAGCTAGGCCACTAGATATGCATGTGTCTATGCAATAAAAATGCACAACAAGTATAGTATGTGTACAAAAAATAACGTGTACTTAGTAAGTATCCCGCCTAACCTCGAAAAAGTAGTGACGAGAGTTTGACTTTGATACTTACTAGAGGTCAAATTAACATAATCAAGTGTGACACTAAGCATGGATGTCAGAATTAATTAACAAATAACTATAGGAAGGAACAACTTCTTTCATATAGACAAAATTTAGTCTCCGTCATTTCAGTTGACACTTATATATCCAGGCCATTAAACGGTTCAATTTACAGAAAGTACCCAGCAAATATAATGGGCAAGTAATGCCGAGGTCGTATGACCCGGTCCAACATAAATGTAAATTGGGCACTGCTGGCGGGTCGAACGGCGCGAACCATAGATACATCTAGTACCCCACTCATGAATCATACATGCGATGCGGTCAATTATAAATAATAGAGTTACCCCGCTCGCCAATAGTCTTCTGCGAGTCCATTCCCTGCTCATGCGGCCCCCATCACGCAGTTGCGACCACACCAGATGCTCAGCTGCAGCAGCCCTTCCTCAAATTCCATTTTCGACACGTTAACCACCTGGAATCCACCCGAGGCCCCCGGGACCCCGTCCAATCACACCAACCAGTTCCAAAACATAATACGGACCTGCTCGAGGCCTCAAATCACATCAAACAATTCCAAAACCAAGAATCGCACTCAAATTCAAGATTAATGAACTTTAGAACTTCCAACTTCAACATTCGATGCCGAAACATATCAAATCACGTCCAATTGACCTCAAATTTTGCACATAAGTCACATTTGAAATTACGGACTTACTCCAACTTCCGAAATCAGAATCCGACCCTGATATTCAAAAGTTCACTTCCGGTCAAACTTCTCAAAAACCTTCAAATTTCTAACTTTAGTCAAATGACTCCAAAATGACCTACGGACCTCTGAATTTACTTATGATTGCGCTCCCAATACTAGAATTACCATTCGGAGCTATTCCCAGACTCAGAAATTCCAAAAAGACATCGATAACACTGAAATGCACTTCAACCCAAATTTATGAAATTCTTCTAAAATGCTAACTTCCACAATATGCGCCGAAATGCTTCTGGGTCATCCAGAACTCGATCCGAACATACGCCCAAGTCCGGAATCATCGTACGAACTTGCTGGAACCTTCAAATCCCGATTCAGAAGTCGTTTACTCAAAAAATCAATCTTAGTCAAATCCTCCAACTTAAAGCTTCCGAAACGAGAATCCTCTTTACAAATCAAATTCCAAACTCCCGTAATTAAATTTCGGCCATGCGTATAAGACATAATACCTGAAGTGAAGCTACTCTTGGCCTCAACTGCTGAACGACGCGCTAGAGCCCAAAACAACCGGTCGGGTCGTTACATTCTCTCCCACTTAACATATGTTCGTCCTCGAACGTGCTTAGAACTGCGTTGGAGTTTCCTGAAATCATTGGTTAACACCTTATGCACCTACCCATGTCACGACCCAAAATCCAACACAGGTCGTGATGGCGCCCAACACCGGAGTCAGGCAAGCCAACAGTTGTTTACTAGTGAGATTATCCTTATTTAACATACCAACCCCACATATTCCCAAAGTTTTAAGCTTAGATCATTTAAATAAAAGAGGAAACATTAATCAAATTAAGTAAATACAACCATAATGATCATGATCCAATATATACAGTCTGAAAATAAAGAGTCTACTATGTGTGTGGCACGAACTAGTGTCTCAAGTCAACAGGCGAACTAGTAGAACATAAAAAAGATGATACAAACTGTACTACTGTATGAGAGAAGTAGACAGAAATAAACAAAAGATAACTCCATAGCACTGCTGATAATCGCCATGGGAGGCAGCTCACCGTGGAGTCAGGTCCAGAATATATGTCAAGCTCCGATCGGATAACCAGAAACACCAGCCTCAGAACCTGTACAATTAAGTACAGAAGTGCAGCATGAGTACATAAATATATATGTACCCAGTGAGTATCCCGCCTAACCTCGAAGAGGTAGTGACGAGAGGTCGACATGACACTCACTAAGGTCCAACAATATAATTTAACAGGATGTAATGGAAACAGTAAGCATGTAAAGACAATAAAGCAACAAGTATATATGTAAGATACTGAAATCCAGGAAGAATACTGGGAATAAGTAAAAAAATTACCACATCACTTCTTCCCCAAATATCGGTCAGATCAATATCCATGAATTTAGTAATAAATAAATCATATGCATGCAGGGTAAGGACAACCAGTCGGAGTCGTAAGATAGTCAAGCCCGAGCACTGCCGAGGATCGAACGGCCCATACCAAAAGTGCACCTCTCCACAAAGTACTCACATCTATGCACTGCCGAGGATCGAACGGCCCGTACCAAAAGTGCATCTCTCAACCTCTCTATACACTGTCGAGGATCGAACGGCCCGTACCAAAAGTGCATCTCTCAACCTCTCTATGCACTGTCGAGGATCAAACGGCCCGTACCAAAAGTGCATCTCTCAATCCCTCTCTATGCACTGCCAAGGATCGAACGGCCCGTACCAAAAGTGCATCTATCAATCCGCCATGGCGTACGGCACGTTCCCATAAGAGTGGGGGAAATCACACTCCGCTCGCAGAATGTAAATTTGTGAAGCGGTCACATGCACATACATTATTCCTTTTTAAAAGACAATACTTTTCCATGAACAATTACAAGTTTTTCTCAAATTTTATTACTTCAGGGACATAAGCAACATGTAACGTTAATTCATTACGCATGTAGTTCATATCAAGTAAAACACAAGGCATGATGTAGGCCTAACTACCCGTACATAATAGTAATAGTTGCTACGTACGGACTCTCGTCACTTTGTACGTATGTAGCCCCCACAAATTATCACATGTAGCATTAAATCACCTAGGGGGGAAATTCCCCCTTACAAGGTTAGAAAGGAGACTCACCTCGTGTCGAATCTACCCCTCGGACCAAGGATGCGCCAAACTCCGAACTCTACACACGAGGACTCGCAACTAGCCAAATATGGTACAATGACATCAATGCATGCTCAAAGTAGGGAAATTATCCTATTTATTCAATAATTTAACAATCTTGAAGAATTCCCAAAATCCAACCTCGGGCCCGCACGCTCGAATTCTGAAAACTCACGGAGGAATCGCTCACCCGAAGCCTAAGGATCGTTAATATATGATTTCTACTTGAATTTATGGCAATAAATGGGTAATTCACCAATTTCTCAAGAACCCTAAATTACTACCCAATTCTTGACTTTCCAATGATTTAGTAGTTCATTTAGCTAGAAGATCATGAATTAAACTATTATTGAAGTGGAATTAACTTACCTTGACAGTAGTTAGGTTGTGGTGTGCTCTCCCCAAGCTCACAAGACTCTAATGGTGGAGGAAAATGAATGAATGGGGTGAAATCCCGAGTTTCAAAGAATATATACTGCCTGGCCTACAGGGATTCCGCACCTGCGGTTCGGGGACCGCACCTGCGGTCTCGCGCCTGCAAGCTGGGGCTCGCACCTGCAGAACTAGACGGGAAGGGCTGGGTACGCACCTGCGGAGGGATGGCCGCACCAGCGGTTCTGCTCCTACGGACTTTTGTCCGCACCTACGAGAAAGGGGGACCTCACCTTGGGTTGCACCTATGATGCTTGGGATCGCAGGAGTGGTCCCGCACCTGCGACTGGGAAACCGCACCTGCGGTCACACCAGATCAGGTGGACCAGCAGCTATTTTAGCTTGTTTTTAGCCCCGTTGGGTGCCCGGGAGGCCCCTGGGCCCACCCGAGCCCTCATTTAAATATTCCAATAAGTCGCAAATCATAATACGGACTCGCTCGAGCCTTCGGAACACCCAAATCAACGCTAAAACTCAAAATCACCCCTAAAAACCCCAATAATCAAACTTAGGAACTTTAAATTTTCTATACTTCGCTAACAACGCGCCGAACCGACCTATACTACTCGTAATGACACCAAATTTTGTAGGCAAGTCATAAATGATATAACGGAACTATTCCCGGTCTCGGAATTCCGTTCAGACCTCGATAACACAAAAACACGTCCAAAACCACAATAGAAACTTAAGGAACTTCTTATTTCAATATTGGACGCTGAAACACTCCCGGGTCTCCATTCCGAGCATACGCCCAGGTCCAAAATCATCACACAAAGTTACCGGAACCGACAAAACTCGATTCCGAGGTTGTTTACCCAAAATGTTGACCGAAGTCAAACTTGGCCTTAAAGGCCAACCTCAAGGAACCAATTGTTCCTATTGCACTGTAAACACCTCCGAATCCCGGACCACCTGCCCCCGCAAGGCATAAATCATAAAAAGTCGTTATGGGAAGTTTCCCTTAGGGGAACGGGGTCCGATAACGCAAAACGACCGGTCGGGTCGTTACATTCTCCACCTCTTAAACAAATGTTCGTCGTCGGATGGGTCTAGAATCATACCTGAAGTGTTGAATGTGTGTGGTTATCTGCTCCGCATGTTCTCCTCGGACTCCCAGCTCGCCTCCTCAACTAGATGGCCGTTCTACTGGACCTTCACAACAGAAATATCTTGGACCTCAACTGGCGGTCCTGTCTATCAATAATAGCAACTGGCTCCTCCTCGTAGCCCAAACTCTTATCCAACTGAACAGTGCTGAAATCAACCACGTGAGAGAAGCCGGCATGGTACCTCCGAAGCATGGATACATGAAAAACTGGATGAACTCCTGATAAACTGGGAGGCAAGGCCAGCTCATAAGCAACCTCCCCAACTCGCCTCAGCACCTTGAATGGACCTATAAACCTCAGGCTCAGCTTGCCCTTGTTCCCAAACCTCATAATACCCTTCATAGGCGAGACTTTCAGCAGGACCCTATCTCCCTCCATAAATGATACCTCACGCGCCCTCTAATCCGCTTAACTCTTCTGTCTGGATTGTGCTGTACGGAGCCTCTCTTGAATCAACTTCACTTTATCCAAGGCATCCCTCATNAGCCTCGCCAGGCTCAAACCACCCGATAGGAGAACGACATCGCCGACCATACAAAGCCTCAAATGGTGCCATCTCAATGCTGGACTGATAACTATTATTGTAAGCAAACTCGGCCAAAGGCAAGAATTGGTCCCACTGACCTCCGAAGTCAATCACACATGCCCTGAGAATGTCCTCCAATATCTGAATTGTACGCTCTGACCGACCATCAGTCTGAGGGTGAAATGTTGTGCTGAGGTCTATCTGGGTGCCTATATCACTATGCAATGCTCTCCAGAAGTGCGAGGTGAACTAAGGAACTCGATCTGATACAATGGACACCGGCACACCATGCAACCGAACTATCTCCCGAATTTAGATCTGGGCCAACCTCTCAGAAGTATATGTAATAGCTACTAGAATGAAATGCGCCGATTTAGTCAATCTATCCACAATGTCCCAAACCGCGTCAACCTTCCGCAAGGTCCGAGGCAATCCAACCACGATGTCCATAGCGATGCGCTCCTATTTCCACTCAAGAATAGGCATCTGCTGAAGTAGGCCTCCTGGCCTCTGGTGCTCATATTTCACCTGCTGGCAATTAAGACACCTAATCACATACTCCACAATGTCCTTCTTCATCCGCCTCCACCAGAAATGCTGCTTCAACTCACGATATATCTTCGTAGCACCAGGATGAACAGAATACCGAGAACTGTGTGCCTCCTCTAGAATCCTCTCCCTCGGGCCATCAACATTAGGAACACATAAGCGGCCCTGAAGTCTCAGAATACCATCCTCGCCAATAGTATCCTCCTTGGACCTACCCTTAACCAATATCTCCCGAAGCTCTGCTAAGCACGGATCATAGAACTGTCGGGCCTTAATCTCCCCCAATAACGAAGACTGAGCAACCACATGTGCTAAAACTCGACGAGGCTCTGAAAGGTCTATCCTCACTAGGCGATTGGCCAAGGACTGAATGTCCAAGGCTAGAGGTCTATCCTCTGCTACAATATAAGCCAAGCTACCCATACTCTCTGCCTTCCTACTCAAAGCATCTGCTACCACATTTGCCTTGCCCGGGTGATAAAGAATGGTGATATCATAATGTTTCAACAACTCAATCCATTTGCGCTGCCTCAAATTAAGATCCTTCTGCATGAACAAGTGCTGCAAGCTACAGTGGTCTGTGTAAACCTCACAGGACACTCCATACAAGTAGTGCCTCCAAATCTTAAGAGCGTGAACAATCGCCGCCAACTCCAAATCGTGCATAGGGTAATTCTTCTCATGAACCTTCAGCTGGCGTGAAGCATAAGCAATAACTCTCTCCTCCTACATTAATACACAGCCCAAGCCAATGTGTGAAGCGTCGCAATATACTGTGTACATCCCAGAGCCGGAAGGCAATATTAGAACTAGTGTTGAGGTCAATGCTATCTTGAGCTTCTAAAAGCTCACCTCACACTCGTCAGACCATCGAAACGGGGCATTCTTCTATGTCAATCTAGTCAATGCAGCTGCAATATAAGAGAAACCCTCCAAAAATCGGCGATAATAGCCTGATAGGCCCAAAAAGCCCCCGATCTCTGTAGCTGAAGTAGGACGCGACCAACTCTGAGCTGCCTCGATCTTCTGAGGATCAACCTTGATACCCTCTCCAGATACCACATGCCCCAAAAATGCCACAGACTCTAACCAGAACTCACACTTAGAGAACTTAGCATATAGCTTCTTCTCTCGTAAGGTCTGAACCACAACTCTCAAATGCTGCTCGTGCTCACCCAGGCTACGTGAGTAAATCAAAATGTCATCAATGAAGACAATGACAAAGGAATCAATATAGGGCCTGAACACCCTATTCATCATGTCCATGAATGCTGCTGGGTCATTAGTCAAGCCAAAGGACATCACCAGGAACTCATAATGGCCATATCTCGTAGGAAAAGCAGTCTTCGGAACATCTGAAGCCCAAATCCTCAACTGATGATACCCCGATCGCAAATCAATCTTAGAAAACACACGTGCACCCTAAAACTGGTAAAACAAATCATCGATGCGCAGCAAGGGATACTTGTTCTTAATGGTAACCTTGTTCAACTGGCGGTAATCAATAAATATCCGCATAGACCCATCCTTCTTCTTCACAAATAAAAATGGAGCACCCCACGATGATACACTCGGTCTGATGAACCCCTTAGCTAACAACTCCTCAAGTTGCTCCTTCAAATCTTTCGGATCCATACGGTACGGAGGAATGGATATAGGCTGGGTGTCTGGAGCTAAATCAATGCAGAAATCAATATCACGGTCCGGAGGCATGACCGGAGATCCGAAGGAAATACATCCGCAAACTCTCGAACCACTGGCACTGAATCAATCGTTGAAGACTCGGCAGTGGTGTCCCACACATAAGAAAAATAGACTAGACAACCCTTCTCGACCATATATCGAGCCTTCGAGAATGAAACAACCCGGCTGGCTGTACTGACTGGGGAACCTCTCCACTCCAGCCTAGGCGACTCGGGCACGGCTAAGGTAACTGTCATGGCATGGCAATCAAGAACGGCATGATAAGGATATAGCCAATCCATGCCTAGAATAACCTCAAAATCAACAATGTCGAGCAATAAAAGATCTGCTCGAGTCTCGAACCACAAAATGAAATCACACAAGACTGGAAAATCCGGTCTACAACCACAGAATCGCCCATAGGAGTGGACACATAAATAGGTGAACCCAAGGACTCACGAGGGACAACCAGAAATGAGCAAATAAGAACGAAACATAGGAATAAGTGGATCCTGGATCTGTCACACCTCCTTTTTCCACCCCCGGAGGGTAATAAGGGAGTTTTTCCAATTAAAGTGACATTATTCGATTTTGGGATTATTTATTGTTTTTTAGAGTCGCCACCCGGATTTTTAACGATGCTCCGGGACACCGTTTATTTTAATATCCCAAACCGAGGAAGTTTTTTACTCTGTTTAAAATGTCTGCGAACCCGAAATCCAGGTAAGGAATTCTGTTAACCCGGGAGAAGGTGTTAGGCACTCCCGAATTCCGTGGTTCTAGCACGGTGGCTTAACTATTAATATTTGGCCTAAGTAATCTGACTAAATACGTGTTTTAAACCTATTGTGCATTTAACTTTTATAATTTAAAACCGCTTTTGATATTTATGGATTTATCTTGAAACAAGTCACGATGGCGTGCACTCGTTTGTTTTTGGACATATTGTAACCGTGCCACATGAAATGCACCCACGATTACAACATGTGATTTTTATTATTGTTTGAAGTTGGAGTCGGGGACATGAGTTGCCGCACCCGAGTGTGGATTACATAATCATGACTATGGTCATGATAGTTAAAATGCTTATTTGAAGCAATTGTCGATTATTCTCTAAGTTTTGTAATTTTAGTCTAAAAGAGGTATTTTTGGACTAAAGGATAGATATGTGTTCGAAATCGTCTAAGACTAAGTTAGCTAGTCTAAGGATGAGTATTTGGGCTATGGCAAAATCTGGCCCAATTTGTAATTAGCACCTTAGGCCGACCTATTTTGTTCAATCTCCAAATATAACCATGAATGGGCTGCCGTGCATATGAGGTCAAATGATATAAAAAAAATTTCAGGAGTAAGAAAACAAGGGACTTTAAACGACATTAGTTAAGACATTCAACATGGTATGATCTAATTTTTAAGGCTACTTATTACCATTTCATGCTCTGCGATAAAAGATGAATGCACTAAGTAACCAAATAATTTCCAGCTCTGTTTTTCGTTTGTAATGGCCATTGATATGAACAAAAATTTAGTGAGGAGCACGTTGAGCGGTTGGTAAGGGCTGACTGTTGATTTTATTAAATCATATTCCTATAAAGACAACTAAATTTCGTTGATCAACATCTGGCCGTTTTTGTTAACCATCCTTCAAAATGTTTTAATGACCTTTAAGCGGAATCAATCTGAACCTGAAGCTATATGTATATATATATGTAAAATTGTACCTATACCAATCATAAGTACCAAATCGATAAGAAGCATAAGAAACAAATCTAGATTTTAATAAAGTCATGCTAACCCGGTTTAGGACTAAATCAGATTGTGCCAAAACATAATACTAAATTTTGGAGGCTTTTGTACCCTTAGGCCCAATAGCCTGGGGTTCAACCTAGTTCGGGCCTTTAATGGGCCATTTTTAGCAGTCTGGCCCAATTCTGAATTTGGTAAGGAAAGTAGAAAAAAAAAACTAGAATAATGGTTTACAAATCCAGTCCATATTTACAAAAAAATTTGCAAGGAAAAGGATTACATTATTACAATACCATTTTACCATGAAATAAAACTTCCTAAAAATGAAAAAAAAAATAATACGTAGTAAAATGAAGAGAAAGAAAGAAGAAAAAGAACAATATTACTCCTGTGCAAGCTGGCCTTCAGCGGCTTCGAAATCTATATTCTTCTGGCTATTTTCTTAGTCACAAAACGACTAACTTAATAAACCATTCCTTAGGCATGTTATGAGGCAACATGACCATTATTTGGTCAAATTGAATCCTAATCATGCGATAGTGTTAATTTTAAAGGACCTGACCTACTTTGGTGTACTTTTCTTGGAATGAACCTGACCATAAAGAGGTTAGGTTCAGTTCCGAGGATGCAAACCCATCAGTCCTTTAAGTCATTCATATTATGACCTGAATTCTCACAATGACTTAACTATTCTTAGGCATTTCTTAAGGCATGATTCTGACCATTTATTGGGTTCAGATTCCTGTCTTAATACCTTTATAATGATAATCTAACTATTCTATTACTGTTTATGCATGATCATAGGGGGAATCTGACCCTGAATCGATCAGACTTTTAATCCCACAATGCCAACTAATTCAAGTTTATATGGAGACTTTCTTAATGAGTTTCTTCAGTGACTAAGGAAACACAAATAAAAGCATCTTTCAATCTAAAACTAAAAGTCCAAAATTTTTGCTATTTGGACAGTAGTAACAGCAGACCTTGATGATGCTTTGCACCACTTTGACAGAACAGGTTCCTGCCCCCTTTTATGGGCTGAATCTGACCATAAAAGGGGTCAGATTCAACTCCATAGAGGCCCCTTTTTGTAACTTTCAACTCATACTTATACTATGTCTTTGACTTTTTAGGCATGTTTTTAGAGAATGAATCTGATCATGTTAAAGGATTCAGATTCTCTTCCCTAGGAGCCTTTTGATTACCCACTTCTTATCTAAAAAAGGGTGATTTCCAGCACCTTAGGCTACTGTTTATGCACTACTAAGGGGATGAGTTTGACTATTAAGAAGTCGGGCTCATTTACCCTAGTGTCAACTATCTAGAGACTTGCTTGTTGAATCTCTTCAATGACCAAAGAGACCAGTATATTTCTACCATCTTATGGGTAAAATCTGACCATAGAAGAGATCAGATTCAACACCCAAGTGCAGATTATTCCACTAATGGACTAACACAAAACTGACATCCACTGATACTCAATGCATTTTAACCAACTTGAAATCAAAAGCAGAATAATTCTTAAGGATTTAGATACTACACACAACACATATCTGGATTCTTTAACATCATATCAACTAAACATTACTTTAGCTTTATAAACCAAGAATAAAGAAGAAGATTCAGCTTGACATAATCTCAAAAGAAAACATAGCAAGAATCAAACATTTAGCATCAAACTAACAATAAATTCTGAGTATAATAATTTCATTTAAAGTTCATTGTTACATACCTCTTTCGAAGAGAAAATAATCAAAAGAAACCTGACCAAATAAAGGTCAGGCAGAGAGGAAAATCAGCAAGAGGAAGAAAAAACCCAGCAGCAACCAAACAGCAAACCCAAAGTAGAGAAAACCCAGGGGAAGATGATTTTGAATACCCAAATGATTGAACTAAGACAGCAACCAAAAAAAACCAAGTCTTTTTGGAAATAGAATCACAGCTACAAGACAACCTAAGCTCAGATTATTTCCCACTCCTACTGTGAAATCCTTTTCACTTCTGTTTTCTAAGTTTTTAGTAGTCAAAGTTGTGATTTTTAGTCTAAGGGATTCAGAGAAGAATCTGGAAAAAAAAATCCTCCCCCTTTGGTAAAAAGTGTGTGTATATATAGGGACAATTGGGATGGGATATGCTTAGCATATTCCCTATCCTAAATGAGCTGAAAAGGGTACAGGTACAGCTGTCAACCCTATCCTTTTGGGACATCTATATCTTCCAGAACATTTCAGACCCTTGAAATTCCCTTTCTATCCCTAAAGTATCTGATTTCCTGATATTTATTACCTATTGTAACCCTTGGATTCCCTGAATTTACCATTGGGTAATTAGGGTTACTCTCTTGGGTTATCATTTAACTTTGGTTAGTTGAAAAACTAATTAATCCATTTTAGTTAACTAGGGGTTGTTCTTGACTAGGGTTAGGTTAATTAATTAAAGGTTAATTGATTAAGTCCCCACTAGTCCACTAGGTTTAGCTTGTTAATTAATGTAAGTCAATCAGCTTAATCCCCTAACCAAAGTTAACTTATTTGGTTTGGTTAATCCCACTCAATTACTAAAAATCAGAAATTTGACTAACTATTAAGCCTAGTTTAATTTGTTTTAGTTAATTAATCTTAAACTAACTTTTTTAGACAGATTTTAGGATTTAGTTAATTGCTTAAGAGGCTATTAGGCTTAGGTTAGTTAACTTAGGTCTTTAGGCTTAGGATAATTAAAAGAAGTTGGTTAAGTTAACTAGTTCATCTTGTTTGAAGGAGTCGACTAAGTTAAATCAATTCTTGGGTTTTAAGTGAGTCTTATGCTATGTTAACTATTAGTCAACAAACAAACTTCAATCTAATCTAATTAACTGATAGCTAAACCTTCATTGTTTTATCAAAGGTTAATTGATTTTAGATTAATTAATTACTTTAAGCTTTTTAGACTTAGGTCAATTCACTGTTATTTAGTTCAAATATATAGTTAATTAGTTGTGTATAATCGTCTAATTAGACCATTATTTGATCGATTGAAACTAAAGTCGAAACCACAAGTAAGTAAACAAACAGAAAGTATAATTAATATAGGCTTGCCTATCCAACAAAACTAGCAATTTCAACTAAAACGAACATCATGTTAATTAAACAGAGAGGCCCATGGACTCCTAAAATCAGATTAGTACTCAATCTTTAAAGCGAGAAACTTAATAGTCGAGGAAAAATGGGGAAAAAAGGAGGGGGAAACAGTCTAGGAGGAAACAATGGTCCCCAACCAGTGAACAATTTGGACAATAAGGTATAGATTAGATACGCATGCATATTTAGAACTAAAACGACCAAGAAGAGAAGCTATTCAACAAAACTAAACTCGAATCAAAGATTTCAAGCTAATCGGCTAAACATAGCATAAATGCATTTACAGATCTGAACTAAGTCAAGAACAAACAAAATGCTGCAAACATGTATTGAACAGTGAGGCATGCGATTTCATTTTCTTTATAAAAGTGAAGCAATATCAGAAAAAATAGATACAAGGGGGAAGAGGTACAAGTGGGGTACTAAAAAACTCCGGCAGGGTTTGGAAATGATCCAAACCCACATGAATCAATAGCTCTCATCAAGAGTTGTTGACTTATGTGGCTTTGAACCATTAATTGTTCCAGATCGGCCTGGTAACAGGAAACTAAGTTTTCTGCCTTTCTTAGATCTGAAATTGATGGAATTCGAGTGGTTTTTTAGGGAAGCTGATGGTGGGATGGGGTTAAGGGGGAGGAGAAGATCATAGGGTGAAAGTTTGGGGGTGATTGGTGAAGGTCCGGTGGCCGGACGGCGGTGGGATTCTGGGGCGGCTAGGGTTTAGGTGTTAGAGTTCGAGAGAGATGAAGGAAATGGGGGCGGCTAGGGTTTAGGTGTGGGGTTGGGTTTCAGATTGAATGAGGGTATGGGGTGGGGTTCGGGCAGTTAAATACTAAAAGGGTGGTCAGTTCCCACCCGTTGGATCAAGGATAGATCAATGGCTGGGGTTGAACTTGGCTTAAACGGCGTCGTTTTGGTTAAGCTGGGGCAGGCCGGGTAGGGGATTTGGGTCGGGCTGTCTGAGTGCATAGAAAATAGGGGTTGGGCATGTGTCTTCCTTGGCCCAGGTCCGATTTTGTTTTCTTAGTTAATTAACTTAATATTCTAATTAAATTAAACTCTAACTTAATCAAAAAAGGTAGCAATTAATTTCAAACCTTATTTTTTATATATTTACATATTAATTAAGAATAAAACAACCAATTATATATTCTTAATTAAATCTATGTTTTATCGAATAAAATGATTAATTTTTATAGTAATTAGTTATTAAAAATTACATTACGTTAAATACTCGTCATTTGTCTATTATTTAATTAATTACAACAAATAACTTTATAATGCAAAATTTTCAATGATTTTGAAAGATGAATTTGGATATGCAAACAATGCGATTAATTCACAATTAATTACTGAAAGATCAACCAATATTCATAAAATCAATTGATTTACTGGGATTTTTATAGGACGATATGGANCCTGCTTCAAAGGTTGCCTACATATCCTTGGCTATAAAGGAATCAGGTCAGTGTAGTTCTGGAAGTTTTGGTAGCTGGGACTACCGAGTAACTGTGGTTTCACTGCGGTTGCTGCTGCGAATCTCCTTGTTACACCCAAAGTAAACAAGACGACATACTAAACTAAAACCTATCAGCTGCTAGTTACAAGGTTCCTATCTAAGACCTGTTCTTGAATCTTGATCTTCTGCTAACTCTGACCTCGATCTTGATGTTTGTTAGCCGCAGGTGTTGGTTTCGTCTCTTCGCTTTTCGGAACAAGGCAGGATATACCGAACGGATGACTTCAATCTCGTCCTGAATAGTCCATATCTTCTCCGCATCTTCACTTTTGGATTCAACATTCTCTTTCTTCTTTTGTTTTGTTATTTTGGATCGAAACTTCTTCTTTTGGTCGTCTCGAATTTTTTGTGACCTGCGAAAAATCAAAGAAAACGAACGAAATTTTCTGCCCCAGTTTTCACTAGGAAAATTCCGTGAGTTATTGTAATGAAATCTATGCTACTTTATTGTTGAAAGCAATGAAAATCCGGGAAAGGTGCACCCGGAGTTATTGTGGATAGCCTATGCCTAAAGGTAAAACCAACTAGGGAATGGAGACCCTATGTTGGAAAGAAAATTGACAAGTTATGTCGTTGTCAAGAAAAGATCACTAGGCTATGCCGGTGTCTGTGGAAGAATCAACGGGTTATGCCGTTGTCAAGAAAGAGATCACCAGGTTAAGCCGGTGTCTGGAAAGGTCAACAGGTTATGCTGTCGCTTGAGAAAGAGATCACTGGGTTATGCCAGTGTCTGGAAGTGATCAACAGGTTATGCTGTTGTCAGAAGGATCATCGGGTTATGCCGGTGTCCGGGGAGATCAACAGGTTATGTTGTTGCCTGAATTTGGAAGTGATCAACAGGTTATGTTGTTGTCAGAAGGATCACCGGGTTATGCCGGTGTCCGGGAGGTCAACAGGTTATGTTGTTGCCTGAAAAAGAGATCACTGGGTTATGCCAGTGTCTGGAAGTGATCAACAGGTTATGCTGTTGTCAGAAGGATCACCAGGTTATGCCGGTGTACGTGGAGGTCAATAGGTTATGCTCTTTCCAGAAGGATCACCGGGTTATGCCGGTGTCCGGGGAGGTCAACAAGTTATGTTGTTGCCTGAAAAAGAGATCACTGGGTTATGCCAGCGTCTGGGGCAGTCAACAGGTTATGTTGTTTCCTGAAAAAGAGATCACTGGGTTATGCCAGTGTCTGGAATGATCAACAGGTTATGCTATTGTCAGGAGGATCACCTGGTTATGCCGGTGTCCGGGAGGTCAACAGGTTATGCTGTTGTCTGAAAAAGAAGATCACTGGGTTATGCCAGCGTCTGAAGTGATCAACACGTTATGCTGTTGTCAGGAGGATCACCAGGTTATGCCGGTGTGTCCGGGGAAGTCAACAGGTTATGATGTTGCCTGAAAAAGAGATCACTAGGTTATGCCAGTGTCTGAAGATGATCAACAGGCTATGCTGTTGTCAGAAGGATCATCAGGTTATGCCGGTGTCCGGTCGGGTGCGGGACCTTATGTTGGCATCAACCGAGGACTAGGATATCCTGGGTTGGAAATGTTTGGCCAAGGGTTGAAGATCCCATGCTACTTTAGGGTCGCATCACATTCAACTTCATTTCTTCTTTTTTTTTTCTTTTTTACATACGCAGAAAAAGATTTTTGGAGGAAACTTCCCTTTCTTTGGAGTCAATGCTGTAGAGTTCCTTCTAGCTCTTGCGCGATTCCTTTTATTGCATCTGTCTTTTGAACGATTGTTTTTGCGCCTGTTTCCTATTTCAAGTAAAGAACAATTTGTTAGTTTGAAACGGTGATTGGTTTTGCGGCCTTGATTTTCAACTGCTTGATCTCATTTCTTTTGATGAAGATCTCAACCACTTGCTTGCTTGTTTGCTTGCTGAGGATTGGGTTTCATCTCAAATCCCGGGGGCCTTGGCTTTCCAGATTTCACCATGGCGATCGGTCACGTAGGGCCCAACATTTTATTTTGCCTTTGTGGGCTTTTCACTTGCTTTTTCTTTGGATTTTTGGAGTATTGGGGAGGAGTTTTGGCCCCTCAAATTCTGCTGCGACGGTTAGTCGTGTGGGACTTAACCTTTCCAACTTTATTTCACCTTTACTGGCTTTTCATTTCTGGCTTTACTTCCAACTGTAACTTTAGGTCATTTGGAATATTTTGGCCTTTCAAACTTTGTCAAGATGGTTAGCCACGCGGGGCTCAACCTTTCAACTTCAATCGCCTCTGTAGGCACTTCAATTTGACTTCCTCCTTTCACGGCTTTGAGTTTGAAGTATCAACCGCTTCGGCCGGTTGGGATCGACTCAACGCTCCTGACGAGGCTGGGTGCCTTTTGCATATTAGCCCGTGTCAAACGAAAGCCCTGTAAA